>CAVNYN010109153.1:680-11688 GCA_963692815.1 Nyctanthes arbor-tristis
TGCATAACATCATCCATATGTTTGAATTTTTAATTGTTCTTTTTTCTAAATTATTAGTTTTTTAATGTACATTCAATGAAGACTAAATACTTCAATTTATATACGACTTCGTTGAAATTTTTTATTAGTGTTATTTCCGTGCAAAGCGTGAGTGAGAAATCTAGTATAAGTAATAATAAATAATGGGCCCGACAAGCCTATGCGGAGGGTAAAAACCACGCTTAACCTTGCTGGCATTTCTATATTTAAAAAAAGGTAATAAATAATGGGGGATTAAACTAGCTTGCCAATATGACAACATAATCAATAAAAATTTTCTCTCTCTTCCAGAGGCGACAAAAAAAACGCAAGCTTCAAGCAGGCGACAGTTTCATCCCAGGAATCTCTCTCTGGGTATTTCTCTTCCGTTGAAGGATCTTCTCCGGTGATTCTCGCCTGTTTCCTACTGTCTACTGGGTTTTAGCTGACGGCGTTGCTGTTCTCGTTTCTCGGTTCTCGGTTCTCGGTTCTCTAACCCGACAATCCGTCCATGCGAGCTTCTTGTTTTATGAACATACCAAATTTGTTGTTCTGTATCTGAAACTCTTGACCTGTGCTTCACTGACTTGGTTGTGGCTGCTGTTCTATACCGTGCATCCATTTGTAGTTTAAGTCGGTCAGTCGACTTGGAGACACCATTAATTTAAGGCGGTTAACAACCGACCCATTTGTGGCCTCTCTGGTGCCAGAATTACTTACCTAAGCTGGTGCTATCACAGAGTTTCCAGGTCCCCCCGGTAATTTTAGCTTATATTCCAACACTTTTAGGTGAGATTATGTAGTTATCATAGACGAAGTACAATCCGAATTTCAAATTATTTTTCAGTATGAACGGTTGTCCGAGTTCTGTTTTGCATGTGGTATAATTGGGCACCGATTCTTTGAGTGTTCAACACTTAACCTGGATACATGTAAGAATTTATCAGGAGAATGTTTTTTTGGGGATTGGTTGCGAGCCAGTCCAAATTTTGTTGGCGGTAAAGGTAATTTCAGCTCCAAGTGTGATCCTATGAGGACCATCAATCAAGGGTTTTCGGGTGACAACAATGTTCTGAATACAGATCTAGCTAATGGAGTGATACATGTAGATGTTGGAAGAAGGGATGTACCCCAGCAAGAACGTAAAGATAATCCATTGTATTTTTCTGGCTATTCCTCTATGAAAACAGAAAATTCACAAATTCTTACTATAAGGGGAGAGGTCGTAAATGATAAAAAGAATACTGACAGTTTAGTGGAGGTTACAATAGAGGAGTCCCCAGATTCAAATATTATCTCGACTCTAGATATAGGAAGTGGGATTATGAAATCTCTAAAGGGGAATGAAGTTTTCATAGAAGAAATGGTAGCAAGGCCAAGAGGGAGAGCTTGGAGAAGACTTAAGACTGATTTCCGACCTATAACCATTTCAAAAAATATTTACATGGACGAGCCCAGACTTGAAACAACTTCAGAGCAAAGCCACAATAATACATTGTCAGTGGAGCACCGTTTATTTCTTTTAAAGCATAGATTGGAAAGTGATGTGACTTTAGAGAATGGTGGGAAGGAAAAACGACAGAAGGCCTTAATTGAGGACGAGTCTGAACTTATTTCACAATTAGCGAACCCTATATAGCAGCGACACAATGAGTTGTCTCTACTGGAACGTGCAGGGTGCGGGGAACTCTGTCATGTTCGAAGCCTTGCAGAGGATAGTGCGCACTTACTTCCCGAGTCTTGTATTCCTCTCCGAAACAAGACTTCATGGTTTTGAAGCTCAAAATTTTAAATACAAGCTAGGATTCCCGAATGCCTTCTTCGTGGATAGTATTGGTAGAAGTGGCGGATTAATGCTTCTATGGTCGGATGAATTATCTGTAACATTGCAATCATATTCCAAAGGGCACATTGACACTTATATACAGAATAATTGAGGGCCAACATGGAGATTTACAGGATTTTATGGGCATCCAAAAAAAGAACTTCGTCATAGTTCATGGGAATTACTTCGTATGCTTAGAACATTGAGTCCACTTCCTTGGATATGTGGAGGAGACTTTAATGAAATTTTATCTTTAGAAGAGAAGGATGGGGGAGCTGACAAATCCCAACAAATGCTGGAGAACTTTCATGAAGCACTTTTAGATTGTTTATTTCAGGAGATACCTTTTTGTGGGCCGCAGTTTACCTGGAATAACAAGAGACACGGCATCAATTTCATTCAAGAACGTCTAGACCGAGTTGTACGTGATGAAGGGACTTTTAGGATGTTTCCTAATGCACTGGTTACTCATTTGCCATATGATGGTTTTGACCACAGGCCAATATTGTTATATTTAGATAACTCACCGCTGTGCTCTTCCGATCTGAGAAGGCAAAACAAACAATTCCGTTTAGAACCATTTTGGGTCGATGAACTAGAATATTCAGAAGTCATGAAGCACTTCTGGGATGTAAACTTGATTCCTAATGGTCAACAAAGATCAATTAAGCAAATTCACTATATTTTGACAGATTGTGGCTGCTATCTTACTAAGTGGAGTAGTGAAACTCTTGGAAAATAGAGGCGGGACTTCTCTAATTTGAAGACCAAGGTTGCACAACTCTATGACACTGACCCTGCAAAATATATGGACGAAATTCGAGTATTAGAGCGCCAAATCACCAAACTTATGGAGAGAGGGGAGCAATATTGGAGACAACGACCGAGGGTTGAATGGCTCAAGTCAGGGGATAGAAATACTTGTTATTTCCATGCAAAAGCCATAAGCCGAAATCGCAAAAATTCTATCTCTTCCATTCAGACGGAGGATGGGCACCTTGAGCATTCTTGTGAAGGCATCCGATCTAATTTTTCAAAATTATTTTCAGAAGCTCTTCTCGAGTTCTAGCCCCTCGGTGGAACATATTCAGGTGTGCACTGCCGGTGTTAAAAACAGATTAAGTAATCTAGAGTCACAATACTTAGAGGAACCTTTCACGAAGATTGAAATTGATCAAACTGTTAGGGACTTGGAGTCACACAAAGCTCTTGGCCCGGACAGTTTCCATGCTCTCTTCTATCAGAGGCATTGGGAGGATATAGGAGATACCATTGCATATGTGTGCTTGCAATGCCTCAATATTGGAGAAACTCTTGCAGGTATAAATAACACCAATCTTGTTCTCACTCCAAAAAAGAAAGGAGCATGTTCGGTAATGGATTTTCGACAAATTAGTCTCTGCAATGTCATTTATAAAATAGTGGCGAAAACCGTAGCCAATCAACTTAAAAATGTACTATCTTCTTTGATCACGGAGAACCAAAGTACCTTTGTACCTGGACGTCATATCTCTAATAATTCCATGATTGCCTTTGAATGTATTCACTCTTTGCGTAAGTGAAATAATGGTACAAAGGGTTTTTTTAGCAGCGAAGCTAGATATGAGCAACGCTTATGATCACGTAGAGTGGGATTTCATTATTGGGGTTGTGAAATGCATGGGTTTCTATTCTAAATGGCAATCATTGATCTTAAATTGTATATCTGCCTCTCAGCTTGGTATTATTATTAACAGGAAGGATTTTGGACAAATCAAGCCCGGCAGAGGACTTCGGTAAGGATGCCCCTTTTTGCCATATCTATTTCTTCTCGCTATGGAGGCACTGTCTAGTATGATTCAAAGGGAGTAGGCGCTTGGTAAGTTTATGAGATTCAGATGCTCTCGTCAATCTCCTCGAATCACCCATTTATTCTTCGCAGACAACTCTCTTATTTTCATAAGAGCTAACAAGTCAGACACATCCACTTTGCTCTTTATTTTGAATACATATGAGGCTGGGTCTGGACAAAAAGTCAATTTGGATAAATCATCAATTCTATTCAGCCCAAATGTCCTAGAAGTTGACAAATTATATATTCAACAACAATTGAATATTAGGAATGTCTGCTTAACAGAGCTTTATCTTGGTTTTCCATTGAAGATTGGTCGAAAGAAAAGAAAATGTTTTGCAAGTCTTCATGATAGAGTTATGAAGCGTAGTATCTGTTGGAATCAAAAGTTCTTCTCTGCTGGGGGTAAAGAAACTCTAATTAAAGCTGTGCTACAAGCTATTCTAGTCTATTATATGTCTTTTCAGCTACAGTGCTACAATCTATACAATCAACAATAGCTAGTTTCTGGTGGGAAGCGACTGAAAAGCATCAGAAAATTCATTAGATGAAATGGCAACGTCTCTGCTCTTCAAAATGTGAAGGTGGTCTGCGATTGAGAGAGTTAGAGAGCTTCAATCAGGCTATGTTGGCAAAACAAAGCTGGCAACTTCTCCAAAACCCAACCTCACAAGCCACTCGTGTGTTAGAAGGGAAGTATTTTGTCAATGGAACTTCCTTTGATACAAGGTTCAAAATCAGTGACTAATACCTATGGCAAAGCATAATTTGGAGTAAGTAGGTCATCGATATTGGATTGAGATGGCGTGTGGGTAATGGCAAATCTATAAGAGTGTTCACTGATCTTTGGCTTCCTAAACACCCTCCCTTTTGGCCAATGACGCCAGCTTCTAGACAGATTTACAAAGTTGCAGAGTTACTTACTGTTACAGGGACATGGAACAATGACAAGATTGAAGAGGTTTTTCTCCAACTAGATCGTGGATCAATTTTATCTTTACCTGACAGAACCACAATAGCCCCGATAAACTTATTTGGCATTTCAAAAGAGATGGAAATTACTCAGTTTGAAGTAGGTATATATGCCTCTTGCAACATAATTCACCTGATGTAGTTTGCAATCAAGCTATAGAAAAATCATGGTGGAGCAAAGTTTGGAAGTTAAATATCCCACCGAAAGTTTGAATATTTTGGTGGAGATTGTATCATGATGCCTTACCCACTAAGGTTAATCTCAATCTTAAAGATGTTAAGATAGACATGGCATGTCTATTTTGTGGCAAAGTAGAGACAACTCAACATTTACTGTTTTGATGTTCCTATGCAAAAGAAGTTTGGAAGATGTTGGGCTTTCAGCATATCATAAAGAAGTTTGGAAGATGCTTTAAAATAGCAGACATTTTGCAGGGGATTCTGCCCACGGTGAATGTAGATGACCAGCTTCTTTTGGTTGTTACATCTTGGTTACTATGATTCAAGAGAAATTGAGCGGTACATCGTGGGATTTCAAGGCCTCCTAGATCGGAAGAGCACTTGCCGTTGGTGCCAAATATTTCATGTATCATCTTCTTACAAATGTGAATGATCTTAGGCAGCCAAAGAAAATGAGAAAGATTACATGGTTTCTCCCATCCCCTGGTGGTCTCAAGTTGAATGCTGACGTTGCACTAAAGGAAGATTGTGATCACTATGCGGTGGCGCTATTATTTGTGACAAGAATGGTATTGTTGTAGGTTGTTTTGCATCCAAGAGAAGAGGAAGACTTGCTGTTGAGTTAGCTGAAGCAATTGCTTTAGCTGAGGGCCTTCCCTTTGCTCAACGTAATGGTATCACAACATCTAAAGTTGAATCTGATAGTTTGCTCGTCGTGCAAGCTTTGAAGTCGAATATTAATTTGCATCCACATTTTTCTACTCTTAGCGATATAAAATCGCATATGACATAGATGGATTGTGGCCCTTGCAATTTTATTTGTAGAGAAACAAATAATGTTGCCCACACCGTTGCCACCTGTGCACTAGCTTTAAACTTTGAATGTAACTCTATATTTTATTGTCCCATCTTTTTGAATTCGGCAGTTTGCCGTGATATGAAATGAATTGATATTCCCTTTCAAAATAATAATAATAATAATAATAATAATTTGCCAATTAATATAATATAACAAATAGATAAATGGTTCAATGTTGATTTAACTCTTGAACCGTTGTCTCTCCCGATTCAAAATGATCAATTCGATTTTTTGAACATTGAGGTCCGTTTAGTAAAACTTATTGTATTTTATATATATTTCAACCCCGATTCGACTCTTGAACTGTTGTCTCTTCCAACTCAAAATGACCAATCTGATTTTTTGAACATTATTGAGGTTTGTTTAATAAAACTCATTGTATTTTTTGCTGGCTATTTTTTATTTTTTATTTTGTTATTCCACTTTATTTACTTTCTAGATTACTTGTATTTGTTAATAGAATTGACCTGCCATGGTTTTGTTAGATAACATATGTTGTCTCTTTTCCATACGTGCGTTGTATTCCTGTTATAAAAAAAGAGGGACCTTTTACCACAAAAAGGGACCTTGTTATAGTAATTGTGTATGTTTAATTTTATATTGTTGTACCTTGAATTCAAGAAATTTCTTTGCCAAAAGGCCGAGAAAGGTATGAAATTTCTTTTGGCTAAGAAATTTCATTCACTACATGTCTACAACTTATAATGATTTCAAAAAAAATAAAAAAATAAAAAAAAATTCAATAACCCCAAGGAGCCCCCTTTGCACTGAATACTTGCTTCATCCCCGCATAAGACAATTCTAGAACCATCTAATTTATTTTATGGAAATCATATATATGAGCGGCTAATTGTAATTGGCACTGTAGAGACAAAATTTTACAACATTCATAACGCATAGTACCACTAGACGACATTTTTTTGTGCTTTCCAAATTTACCCCTCATTTTTTTAGTATGTTCTTGTCTGCAAATTTGGGCTTTCATTCTCCTTCTATCGTTTCTCCTTTCTTTTGTAGGCCATCAAGTCTCCCATTTTTGCAAACAACTAATGCTAAAGCAATGAATTATGCTTGCAATTAAAGCGACAATTGTGCGATGCTCCTTGATGCTGCCCACGCCAACCTTCACCACTACCCTCTTATGGTGAAGTAATCAAAAGGCCAGAAAATTTCTTACCTATTGGGGTTTCCCGGGTTTTTCTTTGGAAGACTAGAGGAGATGATCCCATTTTCGTGAGTTTTGTACGTTTTCTTTCCCCCATTTCTCTCAGCTATTTATTTTAGTGGAGCTTTTCGTATGTCTTCCCGTCAATTTTTGGAGTAGTAAATTTTTATATGTTAGAATGTGAAAGTTTATTGTCAATTTTTAACAATTCGTAGTTGCAAATGAAATTTGTACATCTTTGTGGAACATCAAAAAGGAATTTGAATAAAGAGACTGTGGCTGCTAAGTACAAACATAGAAACCCTAAATTGATATTTTGGTATGAGTATTTTTCTGTCATTTTTATTAAAATTAGGTTATTCTTTAAATTGGCGTGATGATTTAGGGGAGATAAGTTCCCTATAAAATGAGTTACGAAATGAATAAACACACTGGTGTTTTTTGGTAACTACTGTTTTGGTCATTTTTTCCTATCAACTGCCAACTAATTGTATTATATATATGACAGCACCTTGATCAGAAATATTAAGATTTACGCTGAAGCTGACTTTAAAATTGGCGTCTGCACGCTGTGTCCAAGTAAGTAGGACTATATTAACTATTTTACATCTTTTCCTTTTAATTATTGATCGTGGGCTTTGTTCTGATCGACTTTTTGAAGCTTCTCTAAGATTAATTTGATGTAAGTTTATTTGCTTAATCCTTTTGAAAGATGTTGAAAATAATGTTTTTGATATTTTCAATTTCTTAACCACTATGATGAATTATTAATGTACCTAATGCAGTTTTAAGCCTCAATTTTATTTAGTGCCTCCATGTTTAGAGGAGAGTTTCTGTATGCTTAGATGATTTATCAACCTAATGTCATTCAAGTTAGCCTATCTATTGTTATGAATATATCTATTTCAATTGCTAAAGATAGGCATCTTATAATTATATAATTATATAAACTATCTGTTTCATTTTTTAACTTTTCATGTTTCAATAAACAGAGTGGTGTAAAGAATATTAAGAAGAATAAAAGCAAGGAAGGTAATTCTGGTGAACATGCCTTTATTCTTATTTAGTCATATGTATTTGTGTAATATGAGTATACTACAAAACTTTCTTCTTTTCTTGATTACTTTTTCAGTGTAGCAGCACTCCCAATTCAATAGTAAGCCTTTTTGGAATTTCAGATCGGAATGCAGAAGATCATAGATCAGAGGTGCATTGGGACCATTGAGGACTCTGATCCTTTCAAGGAGATATAAGAACATTAATTTCTCATGTTAGGAAAAAGAGAGACACTTATATGAGAGTAATGTCAAACCGACCTTTATATTTCATAATGATGATCTTCGCCTAACTTTACTTTATGGAAAATAAATTCCGAATCTTTATCTTGTATCCATAGTGATGTGGACTTCCCTTCTTTTATTCATTTTTGTGTGGGTATATGGAGTTCCATTTTTGCAATTTGTGGTGTGTTTTCAGTTTGATTAGTCTTCTTAGGCAGGAATCAGAAACGTATGATTGCTCATAGAAATTTTTTCTTTTATAGCCTAGATTTCCATGAATAAAGTATCTTGGGAGCATTTTGAGACTATTGGAAAAAGGAGCAATAGCAGTTTTTTTTGTTGAGACTATTGAGACTATTGGTGTGTTTGCAATCTCATATGTTGTTGCTATGCTCATTTGAACTAAACAAATAAATGATTTCCTTAAGATAACAGACATCTAGCACAGAACTTCCCATAGGTGAAAAATATAGGTGTGCTCTTCTGTTATTGTCTTCATTCTACCTTCATAGTCATTAAAGCTTTTTTACGGGTTCTAAACTTAATGGTCTAGCATGGTGTGTGTTGAGATTGAGTTATTTGGTAAATTAGACGTGTGCTCTTCCGATCTGGAAAGATTTCAGAGTTTCGGTATTGCTTTCTATCATGGAGCAGATTGTTGTGTTCTTGTCTATGACGTAAATGTGGCGAAATCTTTTGATAATCTAAACAACTAGAGGAAGAATTCTTAATCCAGGTATCTTAATTTCATGCTTGGTTAAGCGTGTCTTTTTTAATCCTTTGTGATGTTTTTAGTAAGCTTTATTTTTCTCTACTTTGTTACCTAGGCACAAATGTTTCCTCATAAATTTCCTATCTATATCTTTAATTCAGTTTGCATTACTATAATCCTTATAGCAGCATAGCATTTACAAAAAAATAGGGCAGAATCATCCTTGACACTAGCTAGCTCTCTTCTGGCTTAATTCGGTTGTTCCTTTTGCAATATGCACAAAAAGCCAAATTATGGCAATGTTTTGATAACCAGGTTGGACATTGACCAGTAGAAGATTGAGGGTCAAGGGTCAAAAGTTAAGCGAGTCCGAAGTGGCGATATAAAATACTAGCTCCATTCCATAAAGATAGTTAAGTATTCATTTTTCGTCCGTCCCAAATTATAGATTTGTTTCCGTTCAAAATGTAGTTGAAATATTAGTTTTCTTGCATACACTTATTTAATATGTGTTCTTATCAACCAAATAGAATTAGTAAACTAGAATAATTAATAAATTAAAGGGTATAATAGGAAAATGGTTTAAATTTACTTTTCCTATATTATTAAATAAACTTTTCTTAATCCTTGTGTAAATAGAAAAAATGCTATCTTTGTGGACAAAGTTAGTAGTTTTAACTATATAGAAACTTGAAAAGGTAATAATGTAAAGTCTAACTGTAACATGCATACCAATTGTTCCAACTCAATAGGGCAACTAGCAAGTATGTGAATTTTATAATTTATATCATAATTAAGTTAAATTTTTTGCCGGTTAATCAAAGAAAACAAAAATAAACGAAAAACCGTCTTGACATGTCATTCTCTCATGTTAATTTGTACGTGCATGAGAGAGAGAGAGAGAGAGAGAGAGAGATTTAGGTGTCCCTCTCTATCTTGCCATGTCATGTGCAATCCATTTTTAGAAATGGGGGCATAATCCGGATTTCTGGCCTGGTTTTCATTTTTTCCACTTGATCTAATTATTGTGGCCCTATTTTCACAATGGCCCTATTTTCACAACCCTTGTTTTCTGTTTGCCTTTCATTTTTTTGCATAATTGACTGTTGGTGGGAAAGATATCATTATAGATGCCCCATAATAGAATTTTCATCTTTGGAGGTGCTTTCTTTTGCCATACATTATTCCACCAAGACGGGAACTCGATGGCCAATGATATTGGTTATCATTCCCACTTTAGCAACAATTTATAATCGCTTTGGAATTTTTAAAAATGCATTTTCTAAGTGGGTCCTACCAAATAATGAAAATGGTGACTATTATCAAGATAACATTTGAAATATTTGCATAAACTTCCAAGAATTTTGCTTGACAATATACTACTTCAAATGAAGTTAGTGACATTTTTAAAGCAAGTTGATGGATTGAATATGTTCTGTGGTTAGGAGTTTGAAATCACAATAAAAGATTGTGAGAAGCTATGTGCTTAAGGATTATTTGCTTCCATTCTTTATTATTATTATTATTATTGTGGATTTTAGATCTCTATTGTATCGGTTGAGAAATTTTGATAGATTGCCTACAACTATTATGCAAGAAATAAAATGTTCAAGTTTTAGCCCAATTGATGTGATCTTGTTCTCTATCTCATATGCATATTTCACTCAAAGAGGTAGATAAAACCTTGGAATTGCTTTTCGTGGAGGCTATAGTTCATCAAATCATGGTATGTATTAAGTCATTGTGTCACGCCCCCGCTAACTTTACAATATTTCTGAATATCTCAGGGAAATTTACAAATTCTGTAGCGGAAGCTTTTACTCAAATAACGGAGACGAGACGTGCGAAACAATTCAATTTATCTTATCTTACTGAGTTTAATAGATAAAAATAATTTCATAAGTTAACAAATCGTCAACCTTTTAAAGAAACATTAAAGCTAGGTTTTTCAAGAAATATAAAAACACAAGAAATTGTATTAATAAACATATTTCATTGATTACCAAGGTGGGCCAAATCATTAGAAAACTTTTACAGTGAGAAATAGAGCTCAAATCAATATAAAGATTATAACTCACTATTTTCTTATATGTTATAAGATGTAAAAACATATATACTATAGGGGTGGGTATAAAAGTATTAAATTCGTGGTAGTTTCAATGACAG
>CAVNYN010109158.1:1236-15020 GCA_963692815.1 Nyctanthes arbor-tristis
TAAAGAAGTCACAATTTGATAACATATAATGAAATTGATAACCATTAATCTTTATACCAAAAAAGTAAAAACGAGTTGAAGGAACAAAACCGAATAAGTACTTTTCATTATCAATTTCAGTAATGGTATAGCGGATGGGGACTCTTGATGTGAGAGAGAGAGAGAGAGAGAGAGAGAGAGAGAGAGCTGCATGCATGTGGACCGTACGTACTATTGAGCAGAAAATGATATATGAAACCCTAGAAATTAAAGTCAGCTCTACTGGAGAGAGAAAGAGGTTTCCTTTTCAAAAGAACAGTTAGCTGCATTAAACAATTGGGACGCGGTTTATGGATGAGGAGATGGGATCATTAAATTATCAAGATCCTACCTCTCAACGCTCAACTCAATTATTTCCCACACCTTGATCCCACTATATATATAATCCCCTTTTTCCCTCCTAAACCCTCACATTAATTCAGTCATCAATACATATAATTAATCATTTCAGATGAAGAGTTCAAAATTTCTTCTCCCGCTTCTTCTTCTTGGTCTTATTCTCTGCACTTGCACCGCAAGGAAACTTGCTGGCTCGGATGGTTCTCTCAATGATGAGAAGAACTTGTTTCATCATGGTGGGCTTGGTGGAGGAGGCGGCCTAGGGGGTGGTGGTGGTGGAGGGTTAGGTGGAGGTGCTGGTGCTGGTGGTGGAGCTGGCTTTGGTGGAGGTGCTGGCGGTGGTGCGGGAGGTGGACTTGGTGGAGGTGGTGGTGGAGGGTTCGGGGGAGGTGGTGGAGGAGGTCTAGGGGGTGGTTCTGGCTTTGGAGGAGGAGCTGGTGGTGGATTCGGAGGCGGCGCTGGAGGAGGTGGTGGTTTTGGTAGCGGAGGCGGTGGTGGAGGTGGATTGGGTGGAGGAGCGGGTGGTGGATTTGGTGGAGGAGCTGGTGGTGGAATTGGAGGTGGCGGATTTCCTTGATCAATTTCCACGGCTGATCAATAAGAGGCAGTTTCAACTTTAACCTCATTACTATTATTTCCATGCATCTTTCCATTTCTATTTCATGTTACCTCGTGATGAATTTCATGGCTTAATAAGAGGGAAAAAAGGGGAAAGAAATCGCGCATTGAGAGCCGTTAACGTATTGTTGTGTTTGATTTGTACGCAAATTAAGGTGTTCAGTGTCATGTAATTTATCGTTCCTCGCTGGGTTGATTAATTAATGAACCTCGTCTTTTCTTTAATTTTATCATCATGCATGCGTCAAATTATAGTAATCCATGCAAGGTTTTACTAAGATAAATCACCATTATATATATACTACCCGTCCCATAAAAATAGATCCATATCAACAAATCTCGTGGATTAAGAAATATGAATTAATGTGGTTGGAAATACAAAGTTTATACTTAATTCCCTAATTAATATACCCTTATTCAAATCAAGACTAATTCAATAATGCACTATAATTTTACTAGTAATTGGACTAAGGGTATAATTGAAAAAGAAATTAATTATTCGACCTCTTTTATATAAGTAGAATATAATATCTGAGACAAATAAAAATAGAAATTGGGTCTATTTTTATGGGACGGAGGTAGTACAAAAGAAAATTAATCCCATTTCTGAATATATGCATGGCTTGAAGATGCGTACTGTGCGGCGAAAAAGATTTGTTTTGGAATATCAACATTGATCGACTCTAAAAATGTATATTATACATGTTATATTTGAAAAGCGTATACTCATTTATATATAATTAAACTTGGAGACTAGTGAGCTTAATTAGTACTTCAAAGTGATCAAAACCTTCGTTTGGTTTTATAACGTGTTTCATCCGATATAAAAAGTTACAAATTTTGTAAAAGGTAACAAGAGGCGGTACAATTCTATGTGGGAAAGCAAAAATGAACTTTTTATTTATTATTTTACATGCATTTATGGATCTTGGTCGTTGTCCTGTTCTCTTAATTATTGCTTGAGAATATAAGCACTATGCAATCAATTTTCCAGTAAAGGAAACGCCTCTAGATAATTAATTCAAGTTAGTTATCCATTCTCCCAATTTCAAAATTTGAATATTTTCTTGACAATTGGGACGAGACTAGCTTTAAATGTAGGGGCAATTTGAAAAAATATGTACCAAAGCAATGTTGAAATTATATAGATGGCTATTTTCTTTTAAAACGTGAAAATATCAACATTTTCTGCCCTAAAGTCTATGCATGCCATTTGGGAAGTTTTTTCTTTTCTTTTCTTACCCTTTTTTCTTCTTCTCCTTCTTAATACTATAAGCCAAAATCCATCCAACTGAAAAGCTCAAAAGTATCCTTAATTAGAGAATAAGTAGTTTTTTTTTTTTTAATTTTTGACAGGAGAGAATAAGTAGTTAGTCAGATTCATTATATGAGTGCAACAAAAATCGAAAAAACATATAGGCAATAATAATAAACTAAAACGAAGGTTTAACGCAATTAAATTTTTTTGTGCAATTAGTATACCAATTAAAATTTGTAGGCTAATGTATTTAGCTTGAGATGAATGGGTATCTACCAAGTTAAAATATGGATAATTTTCACTATTCTTTTTATCAATTTTGTATCTATCAATTTTGTTAAAATTCTTTTGTATCCTTTTAATTTTGTATAAATTTTATCCCTATCTTTTATTGGGCCTAATAAGTCTCAAACCTTTCATTTATTAACGTATTATGTCCCCTGACGTCACTTTTCATCATAACCTTTCAATTTTCACTATTAACCCCCTATCAAAATGACTATTATAGGCTTGATTTTTTATTTCCACTATAAGTCCCCAACCTTTTAATTTTTATATAATTTGTCCCTATAGGAACTCCAACCTTTCATTTTTGGTTGTGTTATATTTCCATTAACACTTTTGATACCTAACATTCTAATTTTTACTATTTATACCATTAATTATTTAAATAAAAAATAAAAAATAATATAAAATAAGAAATTCGCCCGCTCTAACTCACTCCAACACGACCCTATGACAACAGTAAGAAATAATGGTAACAAAAAAACTCGATCCATAATGGTCTCGACAGATATCAAATTCAAGTCGAAGAAAGTAGTCGATCTAAGTATTAGCGTGACAAATCTGATTCGATTTCTTGATCTATCACAAATCACAAGACGGATACGAATTTGGTAGATCCACCAAAAAAATTGATTTTTAATTTATAAAAAATAAAAATAAACATAGTCATAGTGCTTTATTCTCATTTCATTTATTGTCTCTCTTGCTCCCGATTTGTATATTAAAATTTTTTTATCTACCTTGATTTATATCTGCTACATGATATGTGATAAATCAAAAAATCCGATTCGATCTGTTATACCGACTCTTAGATTGAATTTTTTTAACGCGAATTAGGTATCCATCAAGTTTGGCTTAGATCGAGTTTTTTTATTGTAACTACGGGCTAAGATGAGTAGAGTTCTTATTTTATATTTAAATAACTAAAGATATAATCGTATTTTTAATAAGAATTAAAATTAGCAATTGAAAGGTTAAGGTCGGAAGGTGTTATTAGAGACGTAACACAACAATAAATAAAAGGTTAGGGGTCCTCTATGCCCAAAAAAATAATGAGGATAAAATTGTATAAAAATCGAACGATTGGGGACTCATAGTGGAGATAAAGAACTAAGGGCATAATAGTCATATTGATAGAAGTTAATAGTGAAAATTGAAATGTTGGGGATGAAAAGTGGCGTTGGGGACATAATACGATAACAAATAAAAGGTTAGAGACTTAGTAGGCTTAAAAAAGAATAGAGACAAAATTGATATAAAATTGAAAGGTTGGGGACCTAGAGTGACAATTACCCTTAAAATATTGATCTTTAAGAAAGGCTAACGTAAAATTATTCTCATTTTCATTTTATCACAAGTCTCACTAACTATTTGACTCGACAACTAATTCAAAAGTCTCATTGAACATCTAGTATTCATTTACCTTATTATAATTTAAACCAATTGATTTATAATTGATTTCCATACGGACCCTTATGATAAGAAGTCATGGTGATTTGAAGCAAAAAGCAAGGGCACAGAGTTTCAGTGGAATTTGAACTCGTGAGCTTGATAGACTAGTAGCGTTGATCACTTATTTTTCAAAACTTGTTTTCTTTTTTTCCTTTCAAATTTTGTCTAGATACGTTATTCTGAAAAATTGTCTAGATATTCCTGTAAAAAAATGTCTTGATACATGCATGGTCAAAGAAATGTACTGATAGATCTGCTCAATCTCAGAGACATCCCAAGTACGTTTGACTTGTTTCATAATGGGTCGAATTGAGCCAGCTTATAAGCCACGTATGTGTCACACATTATCCTAATTGGGGACCAAAAAAAAAAAGAAAAAAAGGAAAAGAAAGCCTTTTTACATTGCAGAGAAGATACTGGTGTTTTAAAGGGTTCTAGTTGCAAACAGAAAAAAAAATGGCAAAACGCAGCCCGTCTTGCATAGCTTAAGAGTAATATTAAACTAAATTGTTAGTAAAATTATTAGTTAATAACTCAAAAAACTAGCTATATTAGTGGTGTTAAAAGGAAGTTATTAAAAGAATCCTTTTTGGTTAGTTGTTTACTTTGACAACAATTTTAATATTATCTCAGAATTTAATGCTTATGAATAATTCCTTTTTTAATTTATTTAATAAATTTTGATCAATAATTTTTTACAATAATGAGGTAGACTTGAGTGGATTATAGTGATTTTGATTAACATACCTAATGTGTGTCTTCAATAGTTATTAAATTTAACTTATAAATGTAGTATTTAACAAAAATAATATAGACGCTCTTATTGGGTGCAAGTCGAAGTACAACAGCCATTAGGGCGGCTCTTGAACTTGCATTGCAACTTGGAAGCTTGTTTTGGCGAATCGAGGTCTTCAAATCATTGTGCCCTATAATTGAAGAGAAGTACACGCGGTCCAGCTATAGAAACAAGATCGGTTTCCGTATCGGAACCCAACCTCCAATCACAGGGTGTCTCCTCACCTGGCACAGGTGAGGTGTCAACATCTCATTAGAGACCGGATTTCATAAGGAACCTGACTCTGGTTTCTTAGAGTTGATCAAAGCATACGTGACATTTATAATTAAAGCTAGTTATACCTATGGGTCTATTTCGAATCATTTATTTTGTCATTAGATAAATAAGAGTAATTATTATACTTTATTAAACACGTTTGAGCATCTACATTAGTAGTATTAAAATTAACTATCTACATAAGCAAAAAGTAAAGTTTTTAATGATTGTTAAATAATACCTAAACAAATTAAATTTAACTATTAATTTATGCCACATTGGTGATTATAACTAAAAGTGTTAAATTTAATGATCAATTCAAAAGTCAAATGATAGACCAATCCCAAGTTACTTAAAATAAAAAAATGAAGAAATAACCCACCTAAAGTGCTAAGTTTATTATTAACTTTAACAATAAAACTATCAACTTGTTCAATTAAATACTTTTAACAACTCTTTTAACACCACCAATATAGGTTGTCTTTTGAGTTGTTAACTAACAACTCTACTAACAACTTACTTTAGTACTATCAATATGGATACTCTAATAAGTACCACAACTAACAATTTATAATGATTTGAAATACTCATCTCATCAGTACTGTTGATAGGACGACCGACCAGAGAAATCGGTTGTGTATATCTACCAAATTGCAAGATACCAAACTGGACAACATAGTGGAGGCAAGCGATCCACATCACACACGTGGACGGTAAGAAGACACACGTGGACAATGCCCGCCACTTGGACCAGACACGTGGAGCACATGCCCCCGAATTGCTCCACTTAGACATTTTCCTATAAATACCCCGGCCATGTTGGTAAGGGAGGGGTTTTTGGAAGAAATAAAAGGTGGAACCCTTGTTCTTTTAAAATTCAAAAAAGAACTCGTAATTACAGATTTTGTAACCGAAAAAGGAAAATAAAGGAAATCAATTAAGGATTATCTAATTGTTGATGGCAAATTAGTCCAGCATAACAATTTGGTGCTAGAGGAAGGGCCAGTTAGCAACGGCAACGCTACCATAAGCTCTTCCGATCTCTATTGCAGCCAAGTCTCTCTCTCGAACAATAAGAGATGAAGATCTCGTCCCGGCTGGTGAGCCAGCTGCTGTCCCTAGTTCAATCCCGACACCACCTGTGTCTCAACCTGTTGTGGATGAGATCCTCAAAATCATGTGACGTATGAAACAACAACTGGATCAGATACAGCAATGCCATACCCCCAAAACGCACACCGGCTGATCCAGAATAGGTGCAATCCACACAACGAGAGCTTAATGGGAAGGCCAGAAGAAGCGCCAAGATGGATACTCCGAAACCTAATCACAACCATATAGGTGAAAGCCCACATCTATCTAATGCAGAGAGAACTGCACTTCGAGGCAAAAACGCTGGTGGGTGTTCAAAGTACCAGAGATCGGCGGCCTCCAGATTGGCCATGAAACAACCTCTACTTGATCCGGTGGAGAAAGCTAACTGCTTAGGAAATGGGAGGTTTCAAATCTCACAATATCAAGACCTTGGGTTAATGCATCCCCCTTAACGTGCGAAGGCCGAGCTGTTGAAGATGAGACACCGTCTCGCTGAGTTGGAAAGGAAATATACGGAATCCCCTCAAGGCCGATATTCTGAACGCAGACTATCCGCCTTCAGTATAGACATTCTACAGACTCCGTTGGCAAAGTTGAAGTTACCTCGCATGCCGCCATATATTGGGGAAACTAAACCGAACTCTCACTTGGATAAATTCATGTCGTGGATGGAACTGTAAAAAGCAGGGGAGGCAGCCATATGTAGGGCATTTCCGACCACTCTCAGAGACATCCCAGCTAAGTGGTTGAGAGAACTCCCCCAAAACTCCATCCAAAGCTGGGAAGAGCTGTCCTCACAATTTTTGTCCCAGTTTATAGGGGCAAAAATTAGAACAGCACCGAAAGAAAAACTACTGACGGTAAAACAAGGCACTACTGAGAGGTTGAAGTCATACCTGGACTGCTTTAAGAAGCAAGTATTGGAGACTAAAAAAATAATAGATGACACCTTATTAGTGACCATCTTGTCTGGCCTAAGGCATGAAAGCCGGTTATGGTGGTCAGTTCACGAGGTCGGACCTAAAAGTTACCAAGAATTCTTAAAAAGAGTTGAACGATTCATAAGCGCGGAAGATGCTACTGGACGACCTGAGAACGTAAAAACAATTCCTGAAAGAAGCGTAAGGAAGAGGACAATGCTTCCGTAGATACCTCAAAATCCTTTGGAGATTCAGGAAAGAAGAAGGAACCCCAATACTCAGAATGAGGAATACAAATGCCCCAAGGGCGATAAACCTTTACCACCTTAACCGCTTCTCAGGAGGAAATTTTCACACAAATATCGAAGAAAAAACATCCTACCTGAACTGAAACCTATGTGGACTCAACCTTCTCAATTGAACCAGAACAAATACTGCCGATATCACCAATCTGTGGACCTTAAAACCAATGCCTGCAGTGATTTAAAAAGGAAGTTGGAACGCCTCATTAAGAAAAGATATCTACAAAAATTTGTGGCATCCTCCAATCACAGCAACAAAGAATATCTACCTGTAATTCTAAAACCAACGCCAACTGCAAACCCAAATCGAGGAGAGGCAGAGAGTCACACCTTTATAAATACCAACTCGAACTCCTTACAGTCACGAATGCTGCGGCGCCAACTCGTGAGGCAAGTTAGGAATAGTTATCAAGCTTGTGACATCTCTGAACGAGCCAACATACCAGAAATCTCCTTTTCCTTCTCAAAAGAAGACGCCAGACGTGGGCTGCAACCTCATGATGGCCCCTTGGTTATATCTTTGACTATTGTGAGATTTGAAGTTCATCGAGTGCTAGTTGATCTAGGAAGTTTCGCCAACATCTTTTATTTCAACGCATTCACTCAGATAAGGGGTCGGTTAAATCAACTCACTCCATCGTCCAATAGCATTCAGGGCTTTACTGGAGATTCGATCCACCTGTTTGGGCATGTTTCTTTAATAGCAGAAATAGGGGTCTTCCCAAGAATAAGACGATTCCAAATTGACTTCATGGTAGTAAACGTCACATCAAATTACAATGCAATACTTGGAAGACCTGCCCTTTAGGAGACAAAGGCCGCAGTCTACATTTACCACATTTGCCTTAAGTTCCCAACACCGTTCAGACTTGAGTCCATTCATGGAGATCAGCGTATAACGGAGAGTGTGACTATGGAATCTGACCTACACAGGTCAACACATTAACCCCTAACAATGTTAACAATAGACATGGAACACATGTTGACCCTCGAGTCGGCAGCAAGAGAGAAAACTCCCGACATGAAACAAGATCTTGAGAACATCTGTATATTAGACGACCGACCCAATCTAGAAATTCGCGTAGGTCGAGAGTTGGGAGAACCAATGAGAAGAAAGCTGTTAAACTTCTTAAGAGCGAATCTAGATGTATTTGCATGAACACATTCAGATATGGAAGGAATCGACCCAACCGTTTCATGCCATCATCTAAACGTCAACCCCTGCGCTAAACCTGTGGTGCAAAAATGCTGTAAACTAAGACCTGGAAGGTCGGAAGCTTTAGCAAGGGAGGTCGCCAAATTGTTAAGTAATGGATTCATAAGAGAGGCGTTATACTCTCAGTGGTTGGCAAACCCAGTCTTTGTGCTTAAAACAAATGGAACATGGAGGCTTTGTATCCACTTTACCGACCTAATTAAGACCTACCTTAAGGATAGTTTTTCCCTTCCCCGCATGGATCAGATGGTAGATGCCACAGTTGGGCATGAGCTGATGACTTTCATGGATGTATGTTCCAGGTATAATCAAATACTATGGCCCCCGAAGATGAAGAATAGACCTTTTTTCATAGATAGGGGGTTATACTGTTACAAAATGATGCCATTTGGGTTGAAAATGCTGGGGCAACCTATCAACAACTCGTCAACATGATATTGCATCACTTGACTGGGAAAACAATGGAAGTGTATGTAGATGACATGCTGGTAAAAAACGTGATGGCTTCATATCACCTTGCCCACTTAGAAGAAGCATTTAATATGCTCAGAGCTTACAGAATGAAACTGGACCTGAAGAAATACTCATTTGGTGTTTCCTCTGATAAATTCTTGGGCTATATGGTAAGCCAAAGGGGAATAGAGGCCAAACCCAACAAAATCCAAGCTCTCTTGCAAATGAAGTCCCCAACTACTATAAAAGAGGTGTAAAGTCTTACAGACAGGTTGGCTGTATTTAACAAGTTCGTCTCACGGGCTATCGACAAGTGTAAGCTTTTCTTTGAAGTCATTACAAAAGCTAGCAAGTTTGAGTGGACGTTCGAGTGCGAGGAAGTGTTCTAGAAGATCAAGAAACATATGGTTTCACCACCTCTACTGTCTAAACCAGCTTCCAGAGAGATCTTGTCTTTGTACTTTGTGGTCTCTTCAACGGCAATAAGCACGGTTCTCGTCAAATTGGAGGCTGGCGTACAGTACCCTATTTACTATGTAAGCCAAGCTCTCCACAATGTTGACCTCAGATATTCACCAATGGAGAAATTGGCCTTCTCATTGTTAATGGCTTCCAAAAAGTTCAGGCCCTATTGCATGGAGTACCTGATCAAAGTCTTGACTAACTAACCCTTAAAGTAAGTGCTCTATCGACCAGAACTGTCTGGCAGGCTGATGAAATGGACAATCAAAATGGGGCAGTATGACCGGCAATTCTGTCCTCGCCAAGCTATCAAGAGACATGCCCTAGCCGACTTTGTGGTTGAATTTACTCCACTATTAGAAGAGGAAAGTGCCGATGACTGCCCTTGGAAATTATACGTGAATGGCTCTCCGACAAAGAACTGAGCAAGAGCTGGAAGCATGCTGATTAGCCCAGAAATTCAATATTACTGTCAAGCACTGCAATTTGACTTTCTTGCCACTAACAACGAAGCAGAGTATGAGGCATTGATAGCTGGATTGGAGATGGCTCGAGCTATGGAAGTCAAGTATTTGGAAGCAATGAGTGATTCCCAACTGGTGGTAAATCAAGTACAGGGACTCTTTAAGGTCAAGGAAGAGGCGTTGATATCATATCATAAGCTAGCCCTTGCCAAGCTGGTAAAGCTTTCCCAAGCTCATTTGACAAGGGTATTGTGTGGCAAAAACACCCTAGTAGATGCCTTGGCCAGGTTGAAAACTAGCAAAGGGGCCGACACACTCAAATGTGTACCCATTGCTCGACTGAGTGCCTCATCACCTCAAAATAGATTAGTCAGCCAAGTATTACTGTCCTCAGATAACTGGATGACCCCTATCATCCAGTATTAGGAGAAGGGTATCCTCCCTGATACTGGATGACCCCTATCATCCAGTATCAGTTTGAGGCACGTAAAATGAGGAGCAGGTCGGCTTGTTTCACTATCATTCAGGGGCAACTATACAAATAGGGTTTTTCAACCCTTATACTGAAATGTTTAGCCCAGCAAGCACTGGAAGAGGTACACCAGGGGACATGTGGAAACCACACTAGGGTGCAGGCTTTCGCGTACAAGCTAATCAGGCACGGATACTACTGGCCTACGTTGAAGAAGGATGCAATCAAATTTTCCTAAATCTGTAACCGATGTCAAAGGATTATACCTATCTTGAGAAACCCACCTATAGAACTAACGCTGATAATGAGCCCGTGGCCCTTCGCGAAATGGGGAATTGACATTATCGGACCACTCCGAACAGCGAAGGGTAGAGTTCAGTATGCTATTGTTGCAGTAGATTATTTTACAAAGTGGGCGAAAGCGGAACCCCTGGCCAAAGTCACTGAGCGAAAAACAACTGACTTTGTTTGGAAGTCTCTCGTCTGCCAGTTCGGAATACCCTATTCCATTGTCACAGATGATGAGAGACAATTTAACAATGAACACTTCAAAACCTTTTTGAGGAAAACATAGAATCTAGAAACATTTCTCCACACCTAACCACACCCAATCGAATGGACAAGTCAAAGTGGTAAATAAGATCATCAAGCATACTCTCAAGACAAGGTTGAAATGGTTGAAAGGGAGATGGGCAGAAGAGTTACCAGCCGTACTGTGGCCATATCGCACTACAGCCAGATCTTCCACGGGTGAAACCCCGTTTAGTCTCACTTTTGGAACGAAAGCTGTGATTCATATGGAAATGGAGCTCCCCACCTTCAGGGTCAAACACTTTGAACAAAAGCGCAACTCCGAATTAATTAAAGCCGAGCTCAATCTTCTAGAAGAAAAAAGAGAATTTGTTGCTATCAGAAACACTGCCTACAAGCAAAGGAGTGCTCGATATAATAATTCCAAGGTGAAGATTTGTGCATTCGATGTCGGTGATTTACTCTTAAAATGGGTATTTTAGAACACCAAGGACACTGTCGTAGGAACGCTCGCTTCGTCTTGGAAAGGACCATATATGATACCTGGTGTTTTGACCATTGGAGCTTACAAGCTTGAAACTTTGGATGGCAGCCCCTTGCCCCATCCATGGAATGCCGAACACCTGAAGAAATATTTCAGTTAATCAAAGCACAGAGCTTTTCTCATTTTGGGACCTTAATAGGTCACTTTTTGTTAGGACATAGCTTTCTAAAAGTTCGGCTACAAGCGATAATGTCTTGTAAGCCGAGCTCCAAATTTTCTGTAATAGCAAAGCATTATAGAAAAAGACACCTTATTATTATGCGCGTTCTATACTTTGTGTAAACCGAGCATTGATTTTGTCTTATAAACCTAGCTCAATAACTCATAAAATTATAGTATGCCGATCTGTTGACAAGAAACCATAGAGTTGAGGATGATTGAAGTCAATCTTTCAATTCAATATTTCAATGTTTCCTATGTCAACCAGTACGGCACACAAACATTCCATTCAACAAAACGCATTTACATGTGAACACAAAAGTTACCCGACCTATTGGCCGGAGAAAAGGCTACACAAGGCCTACCAAGATTGCGACCCAGCCTAAAATAAAGTTAATAATAATAAAATAAAATAATATATATATATATATAGAAAAGGCGACAAGAAGATCAGGCCTCTTGATTCCCCACTAGTAGGGAGCCTATTTGCTCAGCAAGGAGGTCTTCCTACCCTGCAAGAGTATCGGACAGTCTTTGCTTCTCCTTATAAGCCTCGAGCTCCTGGCACAAGAACTTTACGGGATTACTTGGTTTTTGAGAATCAAGGCTACTGATAATTTCGTCAAATACGACCATGTATGTAAGGTTGAGGTCGTATTGTAGGCATTAGAAGCCTTGTACTCATCAATAGCAGTAGCCCTCGTAGAGGCCCTGACTTCTTCTACTTTCTTCTTAAGCTGGGAGGTGTGACACTTCTCTAGACCTTCCCGAGCTGACTTCTCAGTCATAGCAGGCTGCTCTATCTCCAAAGACTTTGCCATCAGCCTTTTTATTTATCTTTCAGCCTTTGTCCCCCCTGCTGACTTTGCCCCTTAAAGAACTGCCAGAGTGAGTAAGTTCCTCTTTCAAACGCTCTATCTTCTCCTCTTTATCCCTGGCCTCCAGCAGGGCTTTTTGTTGATAGTTCAGAGCCCGACCCATGTAAGCAATCTCAGAGGCTACAATATCTTCCATAGTTATGTTCTTTGACATGGACTCCTCATTAGCATTCCAGCCCCGTGTGGGGCCTCAATCGCCTATTGGACCGAGCTCCGGGGGTTTTTCAAATTAGACGGCATTGGCGTTGAAGTATTGTAGTACTCCAGAAAACAATTTGGGAATTGCCCATTCATCCTCTCGACGGTCTGCAACCTTGTAGGATAGATGCTAAGCCAGTTCAGCTCAAAAGACGGAACACTTGCATTAGCAGACTGCCCACCAGGATAAGCTGGCTGGGTGTCCTGAGTGGTTTTCTGAGGCTCGGCAGCTCCGGACCTATTGCTACCATAAGAGCGACAAGTTGCAGATGTTTGTTGACGCTGCGAGGAAGTCTCTCCAAATCGGTGGTCCTCGTCACTCCTCTTCCTAGAAGAATGCATAGAGGGCGGCATATTCTTTTTGGAGCCCGCATTTCTGGCTGGCACCGTTTGTGCTATCGTCAATTCCTTGAGTGGCATCATTTTTACAACAATTGGAATCTTGCGCGGGATGCGAGGAGCTGTATTAAATAGAACTCACCAAAATAAATAACAATAATGACATATCTATGTCTACGCCAACAAAAAAAAACACAACATTATAAAGACTATAGAGCAACTACCTCTGGGAACGGTAAGTAACACTTTTTACGGAGATGTCGAAGTTAAACCAGCTCGAAATAAATTCTCCTCGGTGAGAAGAAACTTGGACGAGCTATGAAGTCCTCATTTCCTAGCGATAATAGTAACGCGCTTCAAATATTCCGCGCTGACCTCTGGAATAGCAATTCCTGAAAACAAAGAAAAATGATAAGTACTAGAGAACCTATTCGCCCAAACCATAAAATGGGCTGATACTTACTGCATTTAGGACGGTAGAAAATGAGGACCCCAGTCTCCATAGGTCAGGTAGGAGGCGTCCACCGATCTTTCCAGTCCTTTACTGATTCAGGTCAGTTGGTAATCAATGTTGCTTGACCTTTACGCTTCATATAGTAAAAACCATCCCGACCCCATTATGTCGCATGTCCTGAACTCGTAGTGATAGTTCAGCTCGTCAAATGTTGGTCTGGGATAATCTGATAGGGCAAATAAGATGAAGAAGGTG
>CAVNYN010109170.1:749-19947 GCA_963692815.1 Nyctanthes arbor-tristis
ATAAGATGAGAATTGGCAAAAAAGTGCTTATGTCAATATATGGCACATTAAGTGCTTGATATTACCAAGGAAAATGTCATCTTATGACATTGTCTATGGCATTATCAATCATTAATTTATTCAATTAATAAATTTCTTTCCATTTCTTTTCTCAAAATACCTTATAATAACTTTTCATACATACAATGTAGACATTATTGCATTAGAGAGAATGTTCTTTGTCACACATACACCGTCAGCATTGTTGCATTGGAGATGCCCGGAGAAATGAAAAAGTGACATTAATAAGTGATATTCTAAATAACACAAATTCATTGGGTGATAATTACGTAACTACTTTCCATTATCTAATAAAAGTGTGTCACATATATAATGTCACTTATTCATATTCTATTTTCATATTTTTTTTATAATTTTTGCTATTTTTCTACTTTGTAGGTGAGAAAGACCGAATGTAATATTTATTTATTTATTTATTTTTGTGGTGGGAAACCGACTAGAAGGTGTAAAGAAGAAGATAATATAGCAAATTGGGGAAGAAGACAATGAAGAGAGTATTGAAGAGAGAGAAAACAGTCATCTATTCTTTTTTTAATTAAAAAAAAAAAGTCCAAAATAATCCCTTTTTAACTCTTTTATTTATTTATTTATTTATTTATTTTTCCGTTCATCTTCAATAATCATGTTATGCATTACAATGCATGTAGTCATAACATTATGCATCACACGCTTACTCCAAACGCACGTTGGTCTAGAGATTATTCCCCACTTTGATTGTAGAATACCAAATGCTCGTTCTATATCCTTCCTACAGCTTTCTTGTCTAGCTGCAAAGTATTTCTTTTTTGGAGTTTGAGGGTCGTGAATTGTTTGAACTAGCGTGACCCATTTAGGATATATACCATCTGATAAGTAGTATCCCATAGTAAATTATTTTCCTTGTACGACGTAGTTAGCAGGAGGTGCTATTCCATTGGCAAGGTTACAAAAGAGATGCGACCTTCCCAACACATTACTATCGTTGTTTGAACCTGGCATACCAAAATACGCGTGCCAAATCCACAAGTTGTAGTCGGCCACGGCTTCCAAAATGATTGTTGGACTTTTACTCTGTCTGGTAAAAGCTCCTGCCCAACTCGTTGGACAATTTTTCCACTTCTAGTGTATACAATCGAGGCTACCTAGCATTCCAGGAAATCCACGTTGTCTTCCGATGTGAAGCAATCGTGCAACGTCTTGTTCATTTGGAGATCGAAGATACCAGTCACCAAAAACCTCCACTACTGCCCGTCAGAACCTTTTTAAACTGTCCATCGCAGTGGATTCACCAATCTTAAGGTACTCGTCCATTGCATCTACCGCTATACCATATGCGAGGATCCGTATCGTGGCAGTTATCTTTGGTAAGTAGATAACACTGGTCGGCCCGTCGTATCAACTTTCTGTACAAAGTAATTGTCATGTGATTGAACAGCATCCGTAATTCGTAAGAATATAGCGTCCGTGACATACGGAAACGCTGTTTGAACTGTGCGTCGTTGTACAATGGCATCTCTAAAAAATAATCGTTGTATAAGCGTTGATCGGCGGCATCTCGACCACGATTGTAAACCTTATGGCCAGGAATCAAGCCCTTGTGTTGTGGGTTTCTGAGTTGTTGAGAGTACTGGGAGTTTGTATATGCTAGAAAAGCATTTATTGTTCTTCATCGATGTGCTCAATCTCTTGTGTCAAAATTGCACCAAAGTTATCATCATTCTCAGATGAGAATGATGAGACATTAAACCAGTGTTTAAAGGACCTCCCTCATAAAAACTCATCTTTTAGATCTGAATCTGGAATGACATTGGGCTAGTGCATTTGGCTATCCATTAGCCACTTTAAATAGGACATTTCAGGGTAGCCACTAGGAATCCAAGAAAATAAGACGCGTAATTGACACCGTTGGATTAGATCTCGTGGTATTTTGAGCGTTGGATCAAAGATCTAGTCAAACCAAATCCGGAAAAAAATAAATTGGTAGTGTGTGATACATTACCTTTCGCACTTCTGCAGAATTCAAAAACAACCCATTACTTCTCTACAACCCACTATTTCTCTGCAACCCATCATAATTAATATTTATTTCCTTTACACTAATATTGCTCAATAGTAGTATCAATAATTTCTTTCATTCATCCTCTATATTTCTCATCAAATGCAGTTCTTGTTATACATCCGTATCGTCAGATCACATTATATTTAATTATGAGTGTAGGATCAACTATTATATCAAACTAAATTGAATCAAATCTAGTCTATGTCAGATATATAGCAGATCATATTCGTATACCTATATTCATAAAGTTGGATAAATATAACCCCTGCCGTCGAATCAAATCTCGATCAATGTAGATCGTTGGATTATATTTCTTATCGATGCAGTTCTATCTATAAATTAGTAGTGTGTGATATGTTACCTTTCACACTTCTGCATAATTCAAAACAACCCATTATTTCTCTACAACCCACTATTTCTCTGCAACCCATCATAATTACTCTTTCTTTCATTTATCCTCTATACTTGAAACCAGTACCTTTTCACAATGAGTTCTCGTGGACGTGGTCCTAGTTTCACAATTGAAGAAGACAAATTGTTAACCAGTGCTTATGTTAATGTCTCCCAAAACCCTATACTCGGTACTAACCAGTCTGAGAAACGATTTTGGTCATGGGTTCTAAAGGATTATAATGAACTTTGGAGCGGTTCACCACCCCAACCACAAACACGGAAAGCTTTACAATCTAGATGGACAACAATAAAAGCTGCCATCTCTAAGTTTAGCGGACCTATTCGTGTAATTGAATTACGAAATCAAAGTGGTGCATCTGAAGTGGACATTGTAAGGAATCTTATTTATGAAGTCTTTTACATCTTTTTCTTTTAATGTCTAACTAAAATACACTCTATACATGTTTGCAGTTGAAGGATGCCAGGAGCAACTATGCTCTTAATGGAAAACAATTTTTGTTTGACCATATTTGGCCCCTGCTGAAAGATAATGAGAAGTTTATGTCTAATATGAATGCCTCCCTACTAGCCTTTGAACCAAGTCCAGAGAATTTTCCATTTTCCCAAGACGATTATTCTCCTACTCCAGGTTCTCCAATACCAAATTCACCAGGCTTGTCAGGGTTTTCATTAAACTTGGATTCTGATAGTCTTGGGGAGACTTTAGAATGACCAATAGGGGTCAAAAAGGCTAAAGCCAAGCGAAAAATGGAAGAAGATCACTCAAGAGCCCTTACTGCTGTGGCCAAGTGTAGTGAAAAAATGACAAGTTTCATGGACCGAGCTGAGGTGCAACGACAATGACTCATCGATGCAGTGCGAGAAAAAAATGCTTTGATGTCTGAAAAAGGAGACATCAAGCTATTACAGATTGACCCCAGTAGTATGGAAGAAGAAGTTCGTCCATACTTGATTCAAGCACAGCAGCGCGT
Source organism: Nyctanthes arbor-tristis (assembly GCA_963692815.1). NCBI lineage: Eukaryota > Viridiplantae > Streptophyta > Magnoliopsida > Lamiales > Oleaceae > Nyctanthes > Nyctanthes arbor-tristis. The sequence continues at coordinate 4,233 of CAVNYN010109170.1, forward strand.
CTTACAAAAAAAGACGGCGAGCGGGGATAATTCTCAAGCTGGTAGTAGTGCATTTGGCTAGTTCTTTGGAGGAGCTTCTCCATCTGAGTTGGATTTCCCTGACTACTAGAGCCCGGTGTGATATTTACAAATTAATCTATTTCTTTTTACTATTTGTGTTGGCATGATTTATTCATCTGTTGCGTAGTTTGTGTGTTGTTTATTTTTCGATGTTGTTGTGTGCTATGATATATGTTGCTTCCATTGTACTAGTTTGCTTCTTTGATTTGTGTAATATATCTTATTTTTCTTTATACTCTTGCAAATTAATTTCTTTTGTTTTGTGAAAAATGATACATTGATAAGAACCAAATTAGACAAAATAACTTAGATTAGATAAATAATAATTGTTTCAAAATAACATTACATTAAAATGATTAAAGTAAACAAATACATGTGAAATTGTTAAAAAAAGGGTGAACGATCCATCACACACGTGAAATGTTAAATTAGAAAAAATTAAACAACGTAAATACAAAGCTTGATATGTAAAAAAAAAAAAAGAATAGAAAAAGGAAAAAGAAAAAGAAAAAGCTAGAGACGTGCAAGATTAAAAAGGGAAAAAAAAAAATCTTGGAATGGCATTTCTGTAAATAAACAGAAATGCCATTCCCTTTCCAGGCGCTACAGTATGGCGCACCACTGTAGCACCTGGAAAGTTTCCAGGTGCATATGAAACACTATTAGACAGAAAATGGTGCTTTACTCCATTTTGGAGCACCATTGGAGATACCTTTTAGAAACTCACTTTAAGTTTAAGGTCCCTAAAAAGTTAGAGCTGCCCTTGTGTTTAGCCGATAACTTTCACAAATACATGAAAGCTAGCTAGGAAGTCGAAAGTAGTATGCCACAAGCATTTGCAGTAGAGGTAGATGTGCTTGACAATTGTTTGGTCCTTATTATAAGAATCAAATTATATAATAAGAAATTATAATAAGTTGAAATGATTCTAAGACGTCTAATTAAACCCATACAACATATGGACGCCTCTATTAGTGACTTGCAAAATTTATTTCTTCTTAACTAGTTGAAGGCTAACGACTTAACATTACGGATTCCCGTTCCCGTTTGTTATCTTTTGATAAGTTATGCAAATTAAACTCTCATTATTACATCCTTTCATCTCCCTAAACCCCACTCTATAAAGTATAAATTCCCTTTTCTCCTTACAATTTTCTACACCAAAAATTCATACCAAAAAAAAAAAAAAAAGGTTCTCAAGGGAATTATGCTATTCATTTTAACAATCCTCACTTGTGTTATGGCACATTCTGTCTCCTCAGCTAGAAAAATCATGCCACTGCTTCCCAAATCTAATCTCTGGGTGAGGCTCGAGGAAAGTGGGAGCATGCTTGACTGCTGGACCGCGCTAACTGAGATAAGATCGTGCTCGAATGAGATCATTGCCCATTTCGTTAATAGCGCTATTGATATTAGTCCTACATGTTGCCAAGCTCTAAGCTTAATAACACATCAATGCTGGCCTACCATGTTGACTACTTTCGGATTCACCGTGGACGAAACCTACATTTTACGTTGATATTGTGACGAATCCCACTCGAATGATGCCAACCCGGGGCCGATTCCAGGTCTATTGGTATAACTTTTACAAGACAAGAACAATTAGAATGGAGTCCGTTGCATCTGTCTTAGGGTCAGTTTTATTTGGTCTTTAACTTGCAATTTCTCTGGCTTTCGACTCATCAACTTTGTCCTTTGGGCTTATTCCATCTTCAATAACAATATATTATTAATGCTTGTTTTGTTTATCCAAGCATATAATTTGAAGAGTACAAAGGACAATATTTTATTCTGACTTGTACAAATAGATAACCATGATTGCGAACACACACACACATATATAAATTACAGGCATGTTACATTAGAATGTACATATAATAACATAATTCGTCCAAGAGTACAAGGACGATATTTTATTCTGACTCGTACAAATAGATGACCACGATTACAAAAATTTATATCAAGGGGCACGTTTTTTAGTAAGAATCTACATATGGTAACGTAATTCGTCCAAGTTATTTTTATTTTCTCCCCTCATTTCCTTAGAATTTTGATGTTCTTCCAACGCGATTCCGTGTAACTTGAATCATTATTTTGGGCATAAACACCACATTTAAATGTTTGTGAAGTACCTCTACGGCCTGGTGCTTCTAGTTTGAGAACACCATCAATATAAACCCTAACTTCGGCAGCAACAACATCATCGATGAGACGATGGCATTTAGCCAAAACCACTGATTATAGATGTTTGGTGCAAGGATGGATGCCTGATAGTACATTAACTTACCATCATAGACTCGGATCATTAGCATGGTGGCAAGAGGAGGAGTAGCCTCCAGAATTTGCATGATAAACACACCAGAAGTCCCTTGTGGCATGTAGCCCTGCCCTTCGAACTGCCAAACTCTTGATGAGTAATCGTATCCCTAAACCGATAAAATTCACGTTCAGAAATTAATCGATAGGCGTTCAACATAAGTAAAGTGTGGCTTGACTATAGAATTTTTAGTATTCAAGAAATAACAATCACTACTAAAAAACAGGCCTTCAGCGATGGAAAATTTTGTCGCTAAAGCCCCAAAATCCGTTAGTAAAGCTCATCACCGAAGGAAGCCTAGCTGTCGAAAATGCCCTCGGTAAAGGTCGCGTTGCTGATGCTTTTCGACGGCATTTTTGTATCCGTCGGAAATTTCCAACGAATTTTGCCCGTCAGAAATATTTCCGACGGCTCGATACCGTCTGAAATTTTCGACGACAGGTCTATTTCGTCGGTAGATTCCTCCATTTGAAATTTCTGACCGAAATTCCAACGTCGGAATTTTCTGATAGAAAAATAGAAAATTGATTATTTAAAATTTTTTTTCTTTGACCCGACCCGACCCGGTGGCCTGGCCACATCTCACATTCTTTGACCCGCGTATAAGCCCGAACCCGACCCGTTAACATGCGAATAGGCCTGTGAATAATTTCCATCGTGAATATTGCTGGGTTTCGAACTCGTGACGTAAGGGTTGGGGAGTAAGATCCCAACCATGGCAGTAGGTGGCTGTCGGAAATTTCCGATGGCCAAAAGATGTCGTCCGAAAGTTCTAACGGTCCACCAGAGTCTGTTGGAACTTTCCGACGGAAAATACTATTCCGTTAGAAAATTTCGACGGATTTATGCCCGTCTCAAAGTTTTGATAGTTCCGTCAGAAGTTTGTGACGGATGACGGATATGCATTCGTCATAAAATTTTCGTCGCTGCAGGGGTGCTTTTTAGTAGTAAATATTGATCACTCGATAAATAAGCTTCACTATTTAACAGATAAGCACAAGCGAGATTTTTTAGAAGGGTCCAATTAGTTAATTAACTAGGTGTCGCCGTTTGCACAAATACTACATTCCGCACATGACAAGCTATAATATAATAAACAAGAAAAAAGTAATATCGACCATTCTATAACAAGAGCAGCCACCAACAATAATTTTAAAATTATCTGGTGCCTTCACCCGAGGTGCGCTTAAGTCTTGAACAACAGTTTGTTGTGATAACTTACTCCAATGGAAATTTAGGTCCGAGGTTTTGTTTGACTTGAAGGAGTGTGTGGCTTGTCCGTAAAAAAAACCCACAACTTATGAACTCCATTTTTGAAGCTGTATCTTTGATTTTCAGGCACATCATTTGGCTTCTGAATGCGATAATATGATTTGTTAAATGGTAAAGAAATTAACCCATTTATGGGATCCATGTTGCGTATGTTGCCAAAAAAATCTCAAAAGTGAGAAGTAAAAGAAGAAGAATCTTTAGAGGAAAGTGAATCCTAATCATAGAAGGAATTATTTTGTTTTCTAAGTCAACGAAGCTAATAACTAGAGGTGTTTTCCTCTTTTTTTACGCACAAGTGGTATAAGTGAGTTGAAAGAAAAATAAGATTCTTGTAACTCTTTGTGATTTATTTAAAGGGTAGAAAATTAAGTCTGGTAAAACTCGAGCACTTAGGTCGGGTCAAAGAGTCTTGTAAAGAAAAATAATAGCCTAACGTCTTGGGATTTCTTGTATCATTTGCGGGTTCATCATATGGTAGAAATTGGTAGATACGATAAAACTTATTATATTTTTCTTGTAATACCTAGGGGATTGGTTTGGTGAGTGAAAATTCTGTATGATTGTAGCGACTTTAATTATATAGTGGAAAGCTAATTTGACAATCCATTAAATTCGTCTCCGTATTTTATTTTCTTGTCTCAATTAAATTCTTTGAACAACGATCCTGTGGGCGTAATCAGGGAATTTGCCTTAATTCCCAACCATCCAATGCTCCACTACTGCCTGCAACATGATGCACTACAAGTAGAAGATTAAAGCCAATGTAAAGGTAACCAAATAAGAGAGGAGAATTCATACTAGACATTATTTGGAGGGGGTAATGAAAAGAAATAAAATAGTGAACGAATTTGAGATATACAGAATGGGAGATTGTTGTGAGATTTTATAAGATGTGATGGAGTCCACGAAGTTGACTTTTTGAAGGCAAATCTTGTTGCCAGCAAATGACATAAATATTTCGACGTTGCGACTTTTCTCGGTCTATTACAACTATGCTACAGTGCAAACATGTGTCACTTTGAAATATTATAGTTGAGATAAAGAGGCAAAATTAAGTTTGAAAACGGAGTCAATTATGCATAGGTTAAAGATTTTTTCTTTTCTAAATTCTATATTAGTCAATCGAAGGCCTTAATTTTTAGCTGGGGATGGAAGCTGGCCGTTTTAAATTTCAATTGATTTCCCTAATGAAATATTTAGGTGGAATTATGATCTTTTTTTTTCACATTTTGTATTTGTAATTAGCAAAATATTCAAAAACCTCTCACAAGTTTTGTATAAAAACTCCTCACATGTCATGGCATATATAAAAGCACGTTAAGTCTATTTTATGTACGCCACGTGGGGTGGAAGCTTTTACTACAAAACCTTCAAAAAGTTTTGAAAAAAGAACCATTGTAATTATTCTTGTCCGTTCACAAGCTTAACCAACTACACTTTTTTATTGCCTTGACTTGGAACGGTGAGGTGGCCTTGGATCTTTTTAAGTTTTGTGAGCAAAATTATTTCTACTTTAACAAATTGGAAAGTTTAAGTTTTGTGAGCAAATTATTTCTACTATAACAAATCATATCAACATGCCAAGACTTTTGTAGTCTAATGACATCTGTATTGGTTACTTACATTCATGATCAAAGGAGGAGAAAAAATCATATCTACACATCTCACAAAACTTATAAGTACGGTATAAATCTTTGAGAAGTGTGGAATCCAATTTAAGGTGCTAATTAGCGTCAATCATATTTCTTAGAGCATCTCCAAGACTTCGTTGCTGAAGTAATTTCTTCTCCCCCGAAAAAAAAAATGAAATCCTACTTATTTATAATATGCTCAATTGGTATAATAATAATTTAGTTAAAATTACTAGTTTGGAATTATTTTGCAAATTCTTTTAAAAAGAAAAATTAACAAAAATAAGGATTAGAAATTAGAAAAATACATAGTAACAACTGCTACGGCTAGTAGTAGTAATAATAATAAAAAAACAAAGATAATCCCTTTTCAGGGGGAAAAAAGATAATAACAACACGATATTAGTGAATCAAATGTTAGGAAAATGACACTTCTCTAATTATTATCAGTAGCTTTTTTTTTTTTTTTAATTCCATTCAAAAACAACGTAGCTTTTATGTTTTCATTTTTTATTTTTCATTAAGCCATATCTAGCCATCCCTTATCCCTTGTAACATATATTTTGGGAAGTGAATAGTGTCGAATTAACTTCCCCCATATGCAGGGGTAGGGGAAAGTGAGTAGTGTTCAAATACAGGGCAAAGCTAATACTTATGATACATATAGTGTCTCCGTAGGCGAAGCCTCTTCACTTCCCCCAAATATAAAACTACCCATTTATTTACAAAATTACTTTTATATTAATTACAGAAGTGTCATTCTTCTTTTGTTCTTTTAACATCTAATTATTTCATTTTCCATTACAATTTTTGTCATTGCTAAGTTTTTGTTCGGAATGGGTAACTTAATAATTTAGATTTACCCCATTTTTACAACGATATATATATTTTTTAAAATTAGTCCCATTCGACATGCAAACTATATTACTTTCAACCAACTAAAGTGCACTAAATAAGTATAATTTCAACTAAATAATAGTACGATTTCCATTCCATACAAATGACTAAGGCACTAGCACCCAGAATCCACCACCGTTTCCACAATTAATCCTTAGCTCCAGCACTTACTCTTTCTAGCGCAGGGTTAAAAATCAATGTCCTATATATATAATTCGGAAGCCTATCTCGATGCTTATCTAAATCTATGCCTATATATGAGACTACGTATCTCTAATTAATATTTGAACATGTGATACGCATTAATTCACTTTGATTATTTTTTAACGATTTCATAAAACATAATAGTGTCACTACCTATTATCGGATCATATCTTGTTCATTACCACGTGCTAAGCTCATGAAAAATCTCTCAAAAAAACATGAATCACAAAACTCAAAACTCAACTTAACAGTGATTAAGCATCAAATTGAAATAAGAGAATAATGAATAATCAACCTCGGAGAACAAGTTATATCAAAGCAAGAACGAGCACTTCGAAAATAATCTCAAAAAGGGGGTTACATCATGAACCCTAGTTCACGGAGATCGGAAGAGCGTCTAATATGATATTGCTAGACCTTAAAAAAGGGGGGTTCATGTTTTCGAACTAAGAAAATAGAAGAATATAACCCTAACTCATTGATATTTTAATGCTTTCTTGCAGCATTTTTTTATTACAGACGCCCTCGAGTTACTAATTGTGCCAAAAAGGAACTAGAAACGCCGAAAAAATCACAACCTATGCCGGGCAGCGGCCTCAGCGTAATTTGCTTGCCACAGTAAAGCCGTGGCCTATGGAAAATCCCCAATTAAGGTTGGACCAAGGTTTGCGTTCCGTGGTCAACCACATCACTTTCGGCTAATTTACACAAAAGGCCCTTATTGTTTAAGATCTCTATGAAAACAGCCCCTAACCTTTCGTTTTGGTGCTAATGGCCCTTAACCTTTATGTTTAGCTGCAGCAAATACTGTTAAATTTAAACTAGGTCCTTTAATTGATTGTTAAAGTCCAAATCCTTTAATTGAAATGAGAAAAATGTCCTCAATATTTATCTAAATAAAATCTCAAATCAAAACCAAACAATAAAAATGACATAAGAAATTATCTTTATTCCCAACTCATATGCACCATCATTGCCAAACTCCATCAACAAACCAACACCATTTTTTTCTTTTAAAATGGTGGGGTGATTGGCAAAGAATCGGTATAATTCAGATGGTGTCTCCACAATTTCTAGAGAAATTTTTTCAAACTTAAGTGAAATTTTTCACCACAAAAAATAAAGGTCATGCCAATTGTTGCCATTTCTTTCAAAAAGGACACGTCAAAGAAGAGGGAGAAATCCTTCAAAACCATGAAAGTTGCTACCCAAAATTAGTTGCACCTAAAATAAAAGATTTTTCTAATGAAATGCTACCATTGTTAGCAATAACCGTGGTGTGAACAATTTCTAGAAAATGGCGACTTGCATGTCACAATTTTTTAGAAAATGGTGTGTTGCAATAGGTTTGGAAAGAAGGCTATGGTTTCCGATTTGGTGGCAGAGTGGTTGAAATGGAAAGAAATGAGTTGGAAAGAAGAAGACAATTTTTTGGAAAATACTACTTGTAAATAATTGGGTTAATTTCACAAATCATCCACAATCTTTGGGTTAAGAACCAATTTCATCCCCAATTTTTTTAAGACACCATACAGCTCCAATCTTTGATAAATACACAAAAATTGTCATTTTTTTCCACTATTCCATAAAATTTTTAACAACGTAACGATTATACCTCATAAACCTTTTAAAATTTTCAAAAAAAGTTTAAAAATAATAATAAAATAAAATAACCCACCACCCATCCACCCACCCTTTCCCCAAGAGTGGCTACCGGAAATGCTACCATTTCAGCAGTCGGCCATTCTGCAGTTGAAATGGCAGCATTCTGGAGGTAAAAGGGGGGGGGAATCCCTAATTTTGTTCATTTGCCTACAGTCGGCGAGGTTACACTGCCTATTTCTGATGGAGCGATGACATGACCTGACGTGGCACACATATGGTCATCATGTATGTCAGCTATGTGTGTGACACGTCAGAAGTGGGCGGTGTAACACCGATCACAGTAGGTGGGTGAACATTACTTGAGGAATCTCCTTATTTACTGTAGGAAATGGTAGCATTTTTGCCGAAAATGACAGCATTTTTACTGCCATATTCGGCAGCAAATGGGAGGGGGTTCCCCCCCTTTGGCCACTAGAAACGACAACACAAATGGGGGAAGTCTCCCCCTATTTTGTGCAAAATGTGTGGGAGACTCCTTCCCATTTGTTCTATCATTTCTGGCAACACTTTGACCCCAGAAACCACAGCACTGGCCTCTATTTCCCTTCCGTTTCCTGGGGTCAAAATTGGGGGGGGGGGAGCGGTCCCCCTCCCATTTGCTGTTGGAAATGGCTTTGCTACCATTTTCGACAGTAAATGAGGGGGAACTCTCTTCTTTTTTTTGGCCGCCGGAATGCTACCATCTCGGCGGTGGAATGACCGGCGGCTGGAAGGGCAGCAACTCGTGTAACCAATCTTGGGTGGGTGGGAAGGGTTCGGTGTTTTCTTTTTATTTTTTTATTTTTTTATTATTTTTAAACTTTTTTAAAAAAATTTAAAAAGTTTAAGAATATAATCATTATTTTGTTAAAATTTTATTGAATTGTGGAAAAAAGAATGATTTATGTGTATTTATCAAATGTTGAAGCTGTGGTGTGTCTTAAAAAGGTTGGGAATAAAACTGGTTCTTAACCTAAATGTTGGGAATGATTTGTGAAATTAACCCAATAATTATTTAGGTAATCTTTCATAAAAAATGGGGTCAATTTACAATTTTACCCATGTATATTGTGTAATTGAGGAAAATAAATTGACGATAAGACAGTGAATTTACTCTATTTTGTAAATAATTGCCTAAATTATTACCTACAAATAGTGGGACTCTAAATTTTTTCCCAAAGAAGAAGACAATTTTTAATTTCATCCATTTTTTTCCCAATTCAATGCTTTTGCTTTTAAAAAAAGGACATTTTAGGCATTTTAGTTTTTAAAAATTGGAACTAGCTATCAAACTAACGGACTTGGGTTAAATCTGACGACAAGTGCCATTTTCGCAGATAACCATAAAGGTTAGTGGTGTCTAGCGCCGAAATTAAAAGTTGGGGGCCTTTTCTGCAGAAACCTCAAAAGTTAGGGGTCATCTGCGTCATTTAGCTGTTTAGAATGTTCGTTTTAGTCCTTGGTATGACCAGGAAAAGTCTTTTTCTAGCATTTTTTCATCCAAATAAGTCCAAAACTTATCGAATTCTTCACAATGGCCCTTAAACTATTTGAATACGATCCACAGAGACTTCTTCAAGTTTTTTTAAAAGAGCATTTTAGTCTTTTAACTTATTAACATTTATCTTCTCACCCAAAACTCTCGAGCATTGTGGTCATTAATGCCACATTTTATACATGAAGCTCTAATTTGGTTCAAAAATCATTATTTTGACATCAAAACCTTAATTTCGAATGCAATAGAACTACATTAATGTGTCGAACCTTGGGTTGGATTCCCATATTGGTGCTATTTGTTACAAGGTGAATTGCGTAGGTGTCATAGCTCTTCCTCGAAAATAGAAAACACTATACATCAAGTCAGTATCTTGGAAAGACCTTGTTAAGTGCTGCCAACCATGTAGAATAAATTGTATGCATGTTAGTGCTTGTTTGATTATCATTCTCCTATTACTTTATAATTTCATCTATTACTGATTTGACCACTACTTAACTATCACTATACATTTTAAATTTTAATTAAATTTCCACTACTTATTCCAATTAAATTTCACAAGCTAGAAAGTCGAAAGTAGCATGTCATAAGCATTCTCAGTAGAGCTCGATATAATGATCAACGCGTACAATTTAACTCATCCAACATATATGGAAGCCTCAACCGTGACTTTGGACAATTTATTTCTTCTTAATTTAATTGAATTGAAGGCTAATGATTTATATAACATTTCGGATTCCCATTCCCATCAGTTGTGCAAATTAAATTCTCATTATTGTATCCTTTTCATCTCCCTAAATCCCACTCTATAAAATCCCTTTTACTTCTAACAAATTTCTACACCAAAAGTTCAGACAAAAAATGGCTCTCAAGGGAATGCTACTCATTTTAACAATCCTCACTTGTGTTATGGCACATTATGTCTCCTCAGCGACACAAATCATGCCACTTCTTCCCAGACCCAATCTCCGGGCAAGGGAGCACGCTCGACTGCTGGACCGCGCTAATTGAGATAAGGTCATGCTCGAACGAGATCATTACCTATTTCGTCAACGGTGCCATTGATATTAGTACTACTTGTTGCCAAGCTATAAGCTTGATTACACATCAATGCTGGCCTAACATGTTGACTACTCTCGGATTCACTGCAGACGAAACCTACATTTTACGTGGATATTGTGACGCGTCCCACTCTGCCAACCCCGGGCCGATTCCAGGTCCATTGGTGTACCTTTTACAAGACAAGAACGATTAGAATGGAGTTTGAAGTTCACTATCTAAAAAGAGGCACGTAAGCAAGATTTATAAGTGGCATCTCTAACTACAAGGACAGACAACTTACTTGAATGGCAATCTCGGTCCAAGGTTTTGTTTGGCTTGTACGAATGTGTGGTTTGTCAGTCGAAAAAACCCACAACTTATGAACTCCATTTTTGAAGCTGTATCTTTGATTTTCAGGCACATCATATGGCTTCTGAATGTGATAATATGATGTGTTGAATGGTAAAGAAATGAAACCTTTTGTGGGATCCAATGACCCACGACTTCCTGCAACATTATGCACTACAAGTAGAAGATTAAAGCCAATGTAGAAGTAACTAAATAAGAGAGGAGAATTCATACCATACATGATTTGGAACGGGAGAAAGAAACGAAAGAAAATGGTGAACTAATTTGAGATATATAATGGGAGAATTTTGTGAGATTTTATACGATGTGAATGTGATGGAGTCCATGAAGTCGGCTTTCTGAACATAAACATTTCGACATGCTGACTTTTTCTCAGTCTCATTTTTTCTTTTGTGATTTGTTCTGTTTCAAAATAGTAAGAAAGTCAGCTTTCTGAACATAAACATTTGAGCAATTATAGAGAGACATGAAATGGAGACATTTATAAGTGACATTCTTATGTGACACACATTGATTGGGTAACGATTACATGTCTACTTTTTCATTATCCAATATAATCGTGCCACATAGGAATGTCACCTATAAATGTCCCCATTTCATATCCCCTAGAATTTTTGTAAATATTTCGACATGCTGACTTTTTCTAGCTCTCACTTTTTCTTTTTTAATTTGTTCTGTTTCAAAATAGTAAGACTAAGTTATACGTACCACGTACAATGCTACAATGTAAACATGTGTCACTTTGAAATATGGTAGTTGATATAAAGAAGCGAAATTAAGTTTGAAAACATAGTCAAATTATGCATATGATAAAAGAATTTTCTTTTCTAGATTTTATTATTAGTCAATTAATTATTAAAGGCCTTAATTTTTAAATGGGGATGGAAGCAGGCCGTTTCATTTGATTTCCCTTATTAATGAAATATTTAGGTGGAATTGTGATTTTTCTTTCACATTTTGTATTTGTAATTATTCTTGGTCGGTCACAAGTTTAACCTGCTGCATATTTTTTTATCGTCTAGAAATCGGAACGGGGAGCGGCCTTGGAATGTTAGTGGAAAGTTAGTTTTGCAAGCACACCACTTCTATTTTAACAAATCATATCTAAAGATCTCATAGGACGTCACAGGTATATCACACACATCTCCACCACGTATTCTTAAAATTCCAAAATAGCAATAGATATAGCTAAGTGCTAACCAGGGCCAAAGCCCAAATGCCAATGTATTCAAGACGTGTTTCTCTTTTAGAGATAGTAATAATGCTCGTGCTATCCTACATTTACCAGCACAGAATCTCCAAATAGGAATAGAAAAATCAACTCCGATTTTTTTCACTTCCCCTAATTTTTTGGCGGAACACTATCCACTTCCCCAAATTGAGGGGAAGAGATGGGGGATTATTGGAGCAAAGTTTCTCCCAAATTTAAGGTCTTCCCACAAAACAAATTTAAGGGATGGCCGGAGATGACCTTAAGAAATGAAAAATGTTATTTCTAGAGAAGTTTTTACAAAATAGAGTAATTTTATCATATTGTATTTGTGTATTGTGTAATTGGGGAAAAATAATTTAAGGGTAAAATGGTGAATTTACTCTTTGTTGTAAAAATTTTGTAAAGACTTCTCTATAAATAGCAAGACTTAAGAAATGACATCCACTTTCAAATACAAGGAATTACTAATTTGATTTCTCCATAGTCGAAGAGATGGGTTTATTATGTATTTATTCCCCAAATTCTCTATTGTCGCCTCATTCACTTTGACCAATCATCCACCGCATACTATGGCTAAGAGCATTCTCTAAGTTCATGTCCAGCTTTTACCCGTGTGCACTTGAGAACTACTTGGAAGCCATAATCTTCAAACTCAGCAAGAAGCTGGTGGTTAACTGGGTCTCAAAATTCTCTTTCCAAATGTTTCAATCCTGCAATACTCATCAATAAATGAAAATAGGTGATCAAATTGGTAAATGTACAATGTGAAACTTGTGAAATTAGACAAAATTACGGGAAACATATATCATCAAAATGCCCAAAAAAACTGTTGAACCTGTAATCACGTAAAGATGCAGAAAGGGTTGGAAACTACCTTTACCTTAACAGTGATGCACCCAGAGAAATTCAAGAAGAGTGGTGATCCTGTCTCTGTCATAATAAATTTTTGCAGAGAGGTGCTTATTAAGGAACTTGACTTCATTCCAATTAGAGTTGGTAAAGGTTGCCTTCTGGAAGATGCAGTAAATGGTTTAAAATCTAACTCGAAAACAAAGTTTCCGTTGGCATGATATCAACATGAACAAAGATTGCAGGGTAAATTAGAAGAAACCAGAATAATATTTCAGCAGAAAAGGCAAAAGGGCTGACTCTCAATTCAAAACTTACAGTCCATCCTTCGAACTGCAGATACCCCACACCGACAGCTCCTTAATAGCCAAAGCATTTACGTTGATGCGTATATATTCCCAGATTCCTGGCCTTAAACAAATAGCAAGTGCATTCATTATAGGCAACAATACAATTACTTCCTGATGTTAGAGAGAAATACGCAACAGAATTAAACAAATGGCATGGCAATAGACTTGGAGAAGGTTTCTAAGTTCATGTCCAGTATTACTTGTGTGCACTTGAGAACTTGGAAGGCATGATCTCCAAACTCAGAGGGGGAGCTGGTCGGTTTCAAATTTCCTTTTCCATAGCTTTCACTCCTGTAATAGTCGTCGGTAATAAGTGAAAGGCAGATAAGATTTTCTATGACCCTTGAATCTTCATTTATCTAAATCACCAAACGAAATGCCCAAAAATGGAAAACAAATAAAAACACACCAAAAAAAAAAAAAAAATGTAACTGCTCTTAGACAAAATAGCCTAAGATAATCTCATCTCAATAAAACTAGGCACAGAGAAAGCTAAGGAAATGCCCCAAAAGATAAGTTGAAAGTTACCATTTTGGAAGTCCAGTTGGCTACGCAATTTAGCTGTTCCAGCAACAATGAAGAGAAAAAAGGGGGGAAAAAAGAAAAGAAAAAATTGAAAAGAAAAAAAAAATGAAGGAACTATGTAAGCCAAATACAGTGTAGTAGTAGACATAAAATGATCCAAGACAAACTCAAAAATATAGAAATAATATAAAAGGGTTCAGAATGCCTACTATCAGATACTATATCAAGGCAACTTGATCAGTTGAATTCTTATGACTCAGAAATTCAGATTCTTAGGCTTTGAAAACTTATGGTGAAGTTTCTAAAAGTTTGACTAACGACAAACCATTCAACATATTTTTTCTGCCAGTAAAAAGAGAAATACAAAGAAGCTAAATCAGACGTGTGCTCTTCCGATCTTGCTGCACTGCTTGTTGAAGGCTGTCATCAGTCTATGAACAAAAGGATAAATATCATTGCCTTGCCATCACTATAGAGTCAATATGAAACTGCATTTTCCCAAAAAATTGGTGAATATATGTGTGTAATCCATACAAAGACGTCAGAAACCCCATCCTTGGACTTGGACTTGGAAGATGTGAATGCTTAAATTAAACATACCTTATTTGCTCTCCTTCTGCTCAGAACAGGACATACAACACCTCAGGCAGCATACGGACATTTCTTAACATATTCTTTCAAATTATTGTCTAACCAGTGGCTGGAACACCTTGAAGCGTATATGGAAGTTATGCACACAACTGATTTCGCTTCAAAGCTATTGAACAACAACAAATTAACTTGGTCAATCACCCAAGAAAAAGTATAAAAAAATGGAAATTATCACTTAACACAGAACAGTAATGTCTAAAAGCTTCGCCTCAAAACTTTGAAGCCGAAATTGGTCAGAATATTCAAAAGGTTTCCATGAAAAAAAATATATCTGATGCATAAATTAATCTAATATGCATTGCATAAATATGGATTAACTATTGTAAAGAGTTGTCTGCTCATCAGATCAAATATGAGGTTCAATGATGATGAAACATCAAATCTCATGCTAAATAATGATGAAACATCAAACCAGAGGCTAAATTTTGCACAATTAACAGCTTTAAAAGTTCCTAAAATTTACAAACATGCTAAACGAAACACGATTTCTTTAATAGCCTTTGAGATTTTTGGAGTAAATCTACAGGGCACTACTCACAGTTTAACGAGGTAGAATATGCCGAGAGAAAGGAAAAATGTTATGCTAAAAGTAATACACCAATTCCTATTTTGACTCCCGGAATATACTCCAATCAGTGTTAATGCATATCTTTCTTCCCAATTTAGCGCTGCAGATTTCTTCCCCAAATCGTTGTAGATCAAAGGGATTCGAGAATAAAGAATTGTTAGGGATTCACAATAATCAAGAGGAAACAATGAGCGAGATTTCAAGGATTAGGGATTATGAGCAGAAATTTACAGCTGCAGCTCAAGGGGCGTGTATATGGGAAGGAATACAAAACCAAAAAGGAAAAACATGTGGCAGCACCCCAAAAAAAAAAAAAAAAAAATTTAAATAAATAAAATAATAATAGATAAATAAATCAGGTGGCCGCAAGTTTCACCATGGAAAAAGAAAGGGAAGATTGCAGTACAAAAGGTACCAAGACTATCCTCCTTTTGTTAATATATAGATTTTCTGTTATACTTACAGTGGCTTCACTGGAGATCAAGTCCATATATATCTTATAGAAGTACCACAGCCCTCTTAGAATCAGTGCTATCTGAGGCATTCTTGCATGCAGACTGCAAAATATGAAATGCTAATTAATCATTCAAACTAATGTGCCCTGTCATTCATTGGTATTAAATGCAAAA
>CAVNYN010109224.1:2011-19419 GCA_963692815.1 Nyctanthes arbor-tristis
CCCCCCCCCCCCCCCCCCACCAAAAAAAAAAGAGGGATCGAAACGACGTCGTATCAGACAAGCACAATGAGCAGTGAATCTTCAACTGGCACTTTTTATATATAGTGGAAATACATATTAGACTCTCGGATTTTGTTCTTGTTTGATTATCATTACAAGAATCAAACTATTATACGAAATTTAAATTAGTGACCAAATTAGCAGTATGTAAAATTATAATGGAAAAGAATATAATCAATGAATAAAACTTTCTAATGATCTAAAGTCAGACGTCTGGCGGTCTTATACCATGAGATGCTTATGTAGCATGCTAGTTGCCTGTCATCTTATATGCACATCACAGGGTATATGTTCCACTTGAATTATGCATGTTAAAATCTTATATGATGTACACACGATAAGACACGTCGAAGATAAAATTGAAATGAACAAAATTTTGAAAGAATTAATGTTTTAACTGTTTAAAATGCCAAAACTACGTATTCACCTAAATCATTTCTCCAATATTTATCAAAAAAAAAAAGAAAGAAAACCATTTCTCAACTTCTATCATTTCCATGTAAATTCATCTTGAGGATCCTCATTTCAGTCTTAACAAGCCACTTCTGTTGTCTGGACTGAATTTAATGCAACTATTATTTGAATTAGAATATAAATAGGTCTTGTTGGGACTAACACAATGGAAAATAGATATTATAGATTTTTTTAGATGAGACTTTTGTAGGACCCAAGTAGATGGTCAATTCAGATTGTTGAAATCATTATAATTAATTAATTTGACAAATTCAAACATGGAAATCTCACATTATAATGTTTTATTATATTATTTCGTGTTATGTAGTCAGGATTTTATGTCTTCTTTTCAAAGAACCCAAAAAAAAGAAAAAATGATTTCGGGTCAAATCTGGGAGAATTTGATTAATTTGCTTTCAAAATAATTATTATATTATTACTTATAAGATGTCCAATGAAATAATGAACACGAAAACTACTCCACGAAAATTTTTCATTATTTAATAATAATAATAAATATTATTATTATTATTATTATTATTATTATTATTATTATTTTTGTCATTTCCTAAACTTATCATCGATTGAGATTTTTGTAGTGTGAAGGGGTAGACTTTTGTAACATGAACCCGTACTTTTTTGTTTGTTAAAGAAAATTGTTCACACGCTAAAAGGGTCGAAAATGATCACTCGCTCAGTGTGGGCGGTGTTACATCGCCTACAGCTGATGTAGCGTTTATATGGTAGCCTGCTGAAGCTGTCATGTGTGTGTACATCAGCTGTACAGATTGCCATGTATATATCACATCAGCTGTGAGCGATGTAACCCCGCTCATAGTGGACCGGTGAACGTGACTGCTAAAAGGGTTGCAATCATGTTTACCTTTCATGATTTTGAAATTGTATTCCCATAATTTTTCTACGTGCCTTTAACGTATGTTTAGCATTAGGAAAAACCCAAATGTTGATTTTCCCTCACCATCGTAAATAAGAGTCTTTCTATAAAATTAGATAAAGCTCTTTAATAAGGAGTCTTATCTTTATTTGGTACGAATCTAACAAATATGTGTGGGGCTGCTTTTATTATATTTATATCACATTAAGATAAGACTCTTTTATAAGGAGCCTTATCTATTTTTTTAGAAAATTTCTAATAAATAATGTTAAGGAACAAAACTTAAATTTTAGAGATTTTGACGTTAAAAAAGTCAAAAGGGAGGTCAAATTTATCCCTTCTTTTATCTCTCTCTCATATTTTCGCCATCCCTTTTACTTTACACCCTCAGGTAAGAATGATAATTGGGCGGGTTTGGGGTTAGTATGTCTTCCCCGTCCCCATCCCGTTAAGAAATCCCTTGCCCCGTACCCGCCCCGTACCCGATTGAATCGGGTACGGGGTTAGAGTGATTCGGGGCGGGTACAAAAAAAATACCCATTACCAGCCCCGTTAAGAAATAACTAAAAAAATATATAAAAAAATGGAATTAAAACTATATGAAAAGCCATCCTAAGTATCATGTCAGTTTCATCTTTGACATCTAGATTCGAAATTTCATAGAGAACAAAATATTTTTTCAGAAAAAAAGAGAGACTGGGTATCGGGGCAGGGCGGGGCAGCCAAAACCCGTCCCCACCCCCCCCCGATAAGATTTCGGGAAGAAAAATTTCACCCCGTGTCCGCCCCGATACTTAACAGGGTGGGTAATACCAACCGCATTTAGGACGAGTACTCTCAAGTATCGAGTAATACCCGTCTCATTATCATTCCTACCCTCATGCTAGAAATGCTATTATCAGCCTTAGAGAAATAGACATAAAACCAACAACGTGAATACTCGAAAAAAGTATAAAGAAAAACAAAAACAAAAACAACAAACAATAATTTTGTTGTTGGGCGTGGTAGAATCAAAGTCAATTTGGTAACTTGCCACGTGTAGAAAACTTGGAAACAAGAACTTAAAATTGAGGTCAATGGCATAATAATCAAATTTATCCAACGTCTCTTTGCAGGTTCACTACAGGAAACAAGGGGATAATGATACGGGTCACCTTATCTCATGTCCATCTGCTAACCACTTTACTGAATCTCGGAATTTAATAGGGTGGATGTGGGATAAAAATGATATAGAGTGTATGTGTAGCATCATCCGGAGAAAGTGGTCACCGTTGATATAAGCGTGTCTGATCATAGGCATTCCGAGAGGCGGCTTAAGGAGGGCCCCAACTATTACCCAACGAAAAGGGCTCTGAAATTTAAAAAAAGGGCTATTACTGAAAGTTTAAATATTTATATTTTGTATATGAGATATAATACATAAAAATGACATTTATTAGTTGACAAATGAGAAAAAATTAATTATTAAGTATGATTAATAATCATAATTAGTTTATTTCATATGATTATATCATATTTATATATTTAATTTATTAATATTTTCTAAAAGTAAATCTTTGCATTATAAGTTTTAGCCGAGGAAATCGACAAAATTTTAATTTAAAAATTGATTAAGACCTCGAAAACTTTGGTTGTTGATCTACAACAATAACTTTTTAAATTAAGGCCCGTGCCAAAACCAAATAATAGAATGGCTGTTGATCTACAACAATAACCCTGTAGGCCCGTGCCAATGGCTTTCTTGCCACGACACTTAGCTTATTTTCTTCTTTATTATTTAATATGGTAGTCAAAAATATCTTACTAGTATATGTGGAGCTTATTTTCTTCTTCATTTAATATGGTAGTCAAAAATATCTTACTAGTATATGCGAAAACTTTGTAAGTGAATCTTCTTATAAATTTTCAATTCTCTTGCAATTTTGTAATGAATTGTTCTACTTTGCCACATAAAGTCTATATAAGTTTTTCTTTTTTGGATCAGTAAGTCTACAAGTTTTAATTAAAAAATTGATGTGCATCTTTGGATTGGACTTGATTTAAATTGGAAAATAGAATCCTTCCAAATGTAATTGTACAAAAAAAATTATTAAAGTTTTCTAATAGTCAAAACCAAATAATATATTTAAACAAGATAGCCAGCTGTCAGTGACATAATGCAACATTGCAAAACTACAAATGATTTTATTATTGTTGTTGTTTCACCAATCATTAATTTAAATATCACAAATTACAAGCATCCGTTTAATCTTTCTCATTAATCTTATCCTATATTTTATTATAATTAGATATTGGCTCCCCCCCAAAAGCCAATCTGCATGTAACTTGATGGATATCTACCCTGAATGGCAAGAAATTTTCCTGGTCCATGTATCAACAGGGCAAATCCAAGTAAAAATTATTATCTGCCATGGATCTTGATCACACAACGACCGATCAAGATCCACCGCCCCAATCTATCGCGCATGCATTATGAGGAATTTAGAAATAAATGAAGATTAGAACAAATGAAAAGATTATAGTTAATATTTTTCGCGTTTGTAGTTATTTTCCTTTCAAATTTTAATTGTTAAGTATAGTAAAAATGATTTTGGGGGAAAAATCCATACTTCTTAAAGGCATCATAAAACAATTTCAGATATTTTTATAAAAACTCTCGTGATTGTGAAATCTACTTTACAAATAAATGCTTCATTTTTTATATCAACATTTTGCAGTATCATTTGAAGAAGTAAACTATAGACACGCCATTTTATACAAACTTGCTTCCTTTGTAGATGAAAGTCAACTTTCGATTTATATTTAAATAAGTATATATAATAAATATATATAAAATAATAGCGGGTCAAAATAGTCTGCTTGTCAATACAACTTGACTGGAAAAACGGAGAACTGACTGGGACAACCAAACTTCAAATTCTTTGTATATAAATATAACTCATATCTTTGAAACTTTGTACAAGCCATTTTACGCTATACAATAGAGAATTAAAAGTGTGTTCTTTTCTTCCTTTTTTTCTGCCTAAAAGCCCTTCTTTTTTTACAACATGATGGATCTCCCAATCCCATTAAACTTCACTACACTGGTCCTTTTTCTATCTCTGGTTTTTCTTCTCATTACGAAATGGAAGAAGTCCCGAACCCCGGAAAAACTCCAAAAACTCCCACCAGGTCCCAAACAGTTGCCGATTATCGGACACCTACACCTTATAAGTTTACTCCCGCACCGCGATTTCAAGAATCTAGCCAAGAAATATGGCCCAATAATGCACATGAAGCTCGGTGAAACTTCAGCAATCGTTATATCTTCACCTGAGCTCGCGAAAGAGGCTTTGAAAACTCAAGATCCGACTTTTGCAGCCAGAGTGGGAACTATGGGTACGGAGATTGTGTGGTATAATCATACTGATATGGCTTTTAGTCCGTATAACGATTACTGGAGACAAATGCGTAAAATCTGCGTTATGGAGCTGTTAAGCGCCAAGCAGGTTAGATCATTTGCTTCCATTAGAAGTGATGAGGTTCTTAATCTCATCAACTCCATCAAATCATCGGCCGGAGAACCCATAAATCTGACAGAAAAGGTTTTCTCGATGACAAGTTCCATTACTGCAAGAGCAGCATTCGGAAAAGTGTGCAAGGATAAAGACACACTCGTAAAGCTATTCCAGGAAAGTGTAGCCTTATCATCAGGGTTTGAACTGGCCGACCTCTTTCCTTCGTCCAAGATACTGAGATTTTTCAGCTCGAACAAGAAAAAATTGTGGGCGATGCGCCACAAGCTTGATTCGATTCTTGATGAGTTAATTGATGAGCACAAGGAGAATTTGGCAAAAATGAACAATGGATCGAATCAAGCAGAGTCGACAAGAAGGGGAAACGGCGAATCTGGCAACGAAGATCTAGTCGATGTGTTCTTAAGAGTGAAGGAAAGTGGGGAACTTGACATTCCAATCAACTATGACAACATCAAAGCTGTTCTTTCTGTAAGTATTTTTGGTATAAAATCTACTGTATTTTTAACTAAAAATTGATCAAACCAATTACATCCACATATTTCATAAGACCAACATGTACTACATAACTCTCTACTATTCAATCACACTCATTCTCTCTTATTTCTCATTAAAATGTGTTTGCAAACGAGCATTTATTATTCACTCCTTTGATGCAAGTTTCATTAACAAGCTCCATGTCCGTGTTTTTGCAGGACATATTCTCAGCTGGAACTGATACATCATC
This sequence comes from Nyctanthes arbor-tristis, assembly GCA_963692815.1. Classification (NCBI taxonomy): domain Eukaryota; kingdom Viridiplantae; phylum Streptophyta; class Magnoliopsida; order Lamiales; family Oleaceae; genus Nyctanthes; species Nyctanthes arbor-tristis. Next base: position 7,662 of record CAVNYN010109224.1, read on the forward strand.
GTCAACAATCGATTGGGCGATGGTAGAACTCATCAAGAATCCACATGTAATGGCAAAGGCACAAGCCGAGGTACGTCTAATCTTTAAGGGACGAGAAACTATCGAAGAGGCTGATCTTCAAAAGCTGAAGTACATAAAGCTAATAATCAAGGAGACTCTGAGGATGCATACAGCAGTTCCGCTGCTTCCAAGAGCTTGTAGAAAAGATACCGAAATCAAGGGATATTTTATTCCGGAGAATGCCACAGTTTTCGTCAATGCTTGGGAAATGAGCAGAGATCCTAAATATTGGACGAATCCAGAAAGCTTTGAACCGGAGAGATTTGAGAATAACGGGATGGATTACGCCGGAAATAACTTTGAATATCTTCCGTTCGGATCAGGAAGAAGAATGTGTCCAGGAATGTCGTTTGGAGTAGCCGGAGTCGAGCTTCCTTTAGCGCAACTTCTCTATCACTTCGACTGGAAACTCCCCCAAGGAATCCATCGAGATGGTTTAGACATGACTGAGAAATCTGGAATAACAGCAGCAAGAAAGGAAGATCTTCTTGTAGTTGCTACCCCATTTGAGAACTAATAAATAAATAAGGATCTCTGATCTTTAGGCATGCATCTGGCTTCTGTGAGAGTTTTTATGGGGTAATTGGTTATCACATCTGCCTATTTGTCTGTTGTACATTAATTTGTCAATCAATAATGTCTATTTTACATAATAATAATAATAATAATAATAATAATAATAATAATAATAAATAATATATTTATTAATAATAGTAAATAATAATATATTATTTTGAGAAAGCTTCCCTAGATGTCCACCCTCGATATGCCATGTTTCACGTGCTCTGAACAAGTACTAATTAAGAATGTGTTTGGCAACTCTGTCAGATTATAATCTGTCACATGACATCTTTTGATTGATTTTGCTTTTTTTAAAAAGTCAAAAAGTGAAAGTCAAGCCGCAATTGTTGACTTTTTACTCAAAACGGCCAATAAAATAATACCACGTCGCAGATTATAATCTAGATCCTTGGTAAACAGTTTGTAATTTCTCGAGTCACCGCTCCGATCTCTCCTCCCCTCTCCTATGTCCCTCTCATATAAAAAAAAAATGCCATTTTACATACTGCGCACTTCAATTATTATGTTGCTTGTAATTTTTGAGATCTCTCTCAACACGACATACGACTAACGGATCACCTAAAGTGATCTCAACGAAAATGTTGTGTAGGTGCCTTCTTTGTAGTTGAAACATTTCCATACGATCATAGAATCTGCTCAGAGTAGTCTTACTTCAATAAAAGCTTTCTTATGTGTACTTGTATTCGCAATTGTACTTCTCTTCTTTATGGTGTGACATTCTTTTCTCTAAAGTGTTTTAAAGAGATTGAAATTTTCCATTGCTATCAAGGATAATACCATCCTTGCTATTCTTTATCAAAAAAAAAAAAAATACCATCCTTGCTATTCTTAATTTCTACTGATTGCCCTACCTGAATTTTGCGAGCTTTGAGGCGCGGTTTTAAAAATGGTCCCCAGTTATGGGAATCATTCAAATTTTATTCCCAAAAAAAAAAATAATAATAATAAAATAAAGCAAAAATTTATAAACTAATAATATTGTCATAGATATTTTAATAAGCAATCACTAAAAAAAAATATATATATATATATATATATTTTTGACTGAGAATTTTCGTCATTTTATTCCAATTCATCACCACCCAGAATTTTTACAGCAAAAGAAGTGGGCAATAAACTATTATCAGCTTACACTTTAACCACTGCAGTAGAGAGGATCACATCAGAAAAATTATAGGATTATTTAATTCAAAATTTTGATTAAATAAAATGTTAAAAAAATCAATTTTGAAGTTAAAATTAACTATATAAAATAGAAATACAGAAAAAAATGTTGACAACTTTTTTCGTCCCGGGGGGGGGGGGGGCAGTTTGAGGAAAACAAATTGAAAAAGCTAAGAACGTTATTGAAAAAGCTAAGAACGTTATACACATAAATACAAAAAGAAAGTCAAACATGTAAAAAATTTCGTTCTCAAAATATAAGTAAATAAAAATGCAATTATGTCCTAGTTAAAACACTGAAATTATGGCCACTGTTAAAAAAAAAAAACAAAGAAATTATATGGCCAAACAATAGATAAAAGACGAAACTTGCACATGGAAACAAAAGTCAAATTTGAAGTAATTATTACCCAATTTTTTCGATGTAAGAGGACAAAAGGGAGGGGAAAAAAGTCGGTCGAACTTATGACATTGCATCTGTGAAACACTGTCTTCATCACCAAGATACTGAGAGAGTTATTTATTATTATTATTAAACAAGATAATTTCTTTATTTAGATAAAATGTGATAGCACAAGTGGTAAAGTTTTTCATTCTAAACATTGACCATTTGGGTTAAACAATTTTGGACCTGAACTGGTTGACTCACTTGCCTAGCCTTAGGTTTGGTTTACGACATGGGTCTTTCAAGTAGAGAACGAATGTAAATGTCAGACATAACGAACACTAGGTAGAATCATATTGTCTTATCCATCACATTATCTTTAAATTAATGAATATTAATTGTGTTACCTCATACTTGTGTTGTTAGTTGTGTCATCAATTGTGGTCAAATATTTTAATTAGTAAAACAACATTTTACATTATAATAAGCATTGCTCAAGCTTTAGTAAAATATGTAAAATAATGCGCAAATTAGTAACTACTTAGATTTGAACAAATTTTAGTCAAAATTCTTTTTGTCTAAGTACACCTATTTTATGAGAAATTGATTGTTTACCAATCTTTTTTTTTTTTTTTTTTTTTTTTTTTTTTTTTTTTTTTTTTTTTTTTTTTTTTAAGAAGGAAAAACTAGCCTTAACATACGACAAAAGGGCAATGGTATGGGCAACAATCAGTCCAAGAACAAGAAGAAAATTATGCTAGAGATCGCGTAGTAATAGTGTGGGCAACTCTATTCGCATCACGGCGGATAAACTTGCACGGGCCACAATCCAAGATGACTAACAACGATCTAATCTCCAAATAGAAGTTGCAAAACCAAAGAGACAGTACCAATTCGAGTGCCCATTCTCTGAACAGTGAATCATCCTTGAGGCCAACAGAGACTTTCAGAAGGTGCACCCAGAATTCACAACTGGAAAAGTCACCAAATTCCTGTGGAGGAACCAGTATAACGATATTATTGTTGAAAGCGCATGGACCCCCCACTTGAACCAACCGCCTATCACCAATGGATGCGAACGTGAAGATAATGGCGTTTGCAACATCAGAAGCATCAACTTGATTGGGGCTTGAGTATGCCATGTGCCTCGTAAAACCCGGGTAAGGCCGTCCAGATTGACAGATTTAGTGCTTCGCTATTTGAATGGCATGACAATTTTCTAAATTAAGGTCCGTTAGGCGATCGATTGTATTGAATGCAATTGTAATAAAAGAAAAAGAAAATTGTAATCAATGTTATTGGATTCAGTCAATGCTATATTTTAAATTTGGAAAATTTACAACAGAGGTCCTCAACCTTTGCACTTATTTGTATTAGATCGGAAGAGCAACGTCTTTAAAATTTTAGCCAATAGGCCTCAACTTTTGAAAAATTGACAAGTTTCTTCCAAATGCATATCCATTATCCATTATCATTTTCAACACCGAGACGAAGTTCACCAATAAGCTAGACCATTTTCCACTTGTTCGCATATCCATTATGCATTATCATCTTCAACATTTTCCACATGCTTTAATCATCGAGATGGAGTTCATCAATAAGCTAGACCATTAATATATCTCTCCCTCAACACATTCAGTTACAAGACACGTAGGCGCCTTAGGGGCCAAAAAAAAAATAAAGAAAGAAAATAAAAAAAAGTCAAAATAGCTGTGTGGGTGCGTTCTCATTTAAAAGTTGCATACACACAATCCATTAAAAAATGATCTCCTGTCAAGTGTGTGTTTGACAATAGATCACGACTACACTGTCCCCGTCCCTCTACTACTAGTTTGATAAGAATTTAGTTATCTTAGAATATTATATAATTTATTTTTATTTTCTAAGTATATAAACTCGGAAATCGTAATTTGAGTAACTTATTTATTAATCAAAAGTACAAATGAAGTGGAACTTCTTGTGGGCTCAGTCAGGATTAGTACCATTTTTTCTTCAAGCACAGTCAAGAGTTGGAACTTAGGATGATGAGTTCTTTACATAAAAACCTCTATTCTAGACAGGAGTTTGAAAAATACATTATTTATAAAACTAATTCCAAATTTATCTTATTCCATTACAAAACTACCTATACCATCTTTTATTAACTTTAATTATTATTATTATCATTTTGAAGGAATTATTATTATTAATAATAAATGGTGGTTTCGTAACAAATTGCCACCAAGTCACAGCTGTCACTACCAATCGCCACAATCGCCACCAAGTTGCCGCCAACGCTACTTAGTAACAATTAACAAACCAACCCCTGAAATCACCGGATAACAAATTCGTGTTAACGCATGCCGCTACTAAGTGGTGGTCGCAACACCACCACTTGTTAACACATCCACCTGAAATCACTAGTAATAAAGGCATGATACAAATCCACCAAGTGCGACCACCACTTGTTAACACATCCACCCGAAATCACCGGTAAGAAAGGCATGCTAACAAATCAACCAATTCATGTTGACAAGATCGATGGTAACAAATTCACAAATTCATGTTGACACGATCCCTGCAGCCAATTCATAGCCTGATGGCCACCCATCACCGTCCATGGTAACAAACAGTAAAAATTCATGGTAACATCTCGCGCTACTTGTCCCAGCGCTACACACCATGGTAACAAATAGTAAAAAATTCATAATAACACCGTCCCTCCACTAGCCCCACCGCCGCCATCCTGCCACCGTCCCATAGCACTCAAACACCACCGTCCACACCCATTCAAACACACCCAGCCGCAGCCAATGCACAACGGAAATGTCTACTGTCATGAAATGTTAGCACACTTGAAGATTGATGGTTATGTGATGTGGAGTAAAGGCATCATGTCTCCAGAGAACTGGAGGAGTGCTAATTAATTGATATATTTTGGATAATTTTTGTTTTGACACAGATGTTTATTCTGTTATTCAAAAGTACAATACAACAAATCAACATTATAACTTGAAATCCAATCTTTTATTTCTTAATTCTAGGCAGAGCAACCATCAGAGGAAGGATGATAGGCTTAGCGATTAAGTGAAGGTTTTCTTTTCTTGACAGAGTCATTCCGAATCTCTCTTCCATATGCAAATCGTCCGAAGCGATTCCATTAGGCAGTTTCCAGTCGAAATTATAGAGAAGTTGAGCTAAAAGAAGATCCACCCCAGCTATAGCAAATAACATTCAGGGCACATTCTTTTTCCTGCGCCAAATGGAAGAAATTCATAGTGATTTCCTCTGAAAGCAACTGGGTTATTCTCAAATCGCTCTGGTTCAAATCTTTCTGGATTATCCCAATACTTAGGATTTCTGCCCCATTCCCCAGGTAAATATAAGGACTTTCGCATTGGCTGGTATAAAGTATCCATCAATTTCACAATCTTCTCTACAAGTTCTTGGGATAAGAGGAAGTGGTGCATGTAGCCTGAAGTTTCTTTTATTACCAGCTTTAGGTACCTCAAATTTTAAAGGTCAGTCTCATCGATGATTTTACGTCTCTTCAATATTTCTCGTACTTCTGCCTGTGCCTTCGCCATTACCTCCGGGTTCCTCATGAGCTCGACCATAGCCCAATCAACAATAGTTGACGTTGTATGTACTCCAACTGTAAAGAAATCCTAAAGAAACACACCAATATTGTTGATTTAAGCAACATAAACTAAATTACAGAGCAAAAACAGAGGAAATATGTGCACTTACAGAAAGGACGGCTTTGATGTTATCATTGTGAATATGAAACTCAAGTTCAGCTCCTTCCTCCTGTCGTAAGAAAACATCGACAAAAGCTTTGTTTCCAAGCTCTCCATTTCCCGTTATTGCCGAGCCTCCTTCATTTCCTTCCGAGATACTTGCCAAGTTTTCTCTGTGTTCATCAATAATAGCATCAAGAATCCTGTCAAGTTTGCTTCGGATAGCTAATAGTTGTAGCCTTTTCCAGCTCAGAGTTTTGAGAATCTTGGACGAAGGGAACAGGTCAACAAGATCAAAGCCCACCGCTAATGATTCAGTTTTCATGAAAAGTTCTTCGATGATTTCTTTACCCTTATAAACCTTGCCAAATGCAGCTCTGGCAATGATGGAGAATGAGGAGGAGTAAATCATTTTTGTGAGATTTACCGTTGTACCGACATTCAATCTGATTGATTTTACGACATTATAAATCTCACTACTTCTAATGGAGCGAAATGATTTAAGCTGGTTAGGACTTAAGAGTTCCGAAACACATATTCTGCGCATTTGTTTCCAGTACTCACCATACGGACTAAAAGCAACATCAATATTATCATGAAATATAATCTCCCTAGCAAGAGTTTTTACTCTATTCGCAAAAGTAGGATGTTGTGTTTTCAACACTTCTTTCACAATGTCCCGAGAAGATATAATTATTGTGGTATCTTCCCCAAGCTTGAGAGAAAATATCGGCCCGTATTTTTTGGCTAAATCTTTGAAAGAACGATGTGGTAGTGAACTTACAAGGTGAAGATGTCCAATTATCGGTAGCTTGCTGGGAGCTGGTGGCAAGTTTTTGAGTTTTTCGGGTTGGGATTTCTTCCGTGACTTGGTAAGGAAAAACAACATCAAGGACAGAAAGAGAGCAAGACTAGTGAAGCTAAAGGGAAATTGGAGATCCATGATCGGTGGTACTTCTGTCAAATTTTGGCTGTGTAGAATGATTCTTGATATGTACATATTTATACACATTAGACACCATAGTACTACTGTAAATGGTTAGGCAAAGTGGCCCTATTCGTCAGTTAGGTCATGTGCAAACTTTAAACTAAGGGTACAAGCGGTTTGGTTTGAACGGGTTTTGATCAATTCTCAAACCAAACCATTTAAAGTGTTTGAAATTTTCCCAAGTCAAACTAAACAATTTGATTTCCTAAACAAAACCAAACCAAACCATATTTTTGCGGTTTGTTGCGGTTTCAAACCACGGTTTGCTAACGGAACAAAATTAGTACGTTCTAAATGAGTTAAGACATAACTATTCGTCAAAGACTTTTAAATCAGAGTACAAAGATTACTTGCAATAATATTATATAATATTGTACAAAAAAAAAATATAAATTATCAAAAATTGTACCTTATATCATTTCACCTTTAATCGTAAATATAAAAGTAACGTTGGTAAGTAATTAGAGAGAGTGACAAAGATTTATGATACAAACGAAGAAAAAAATTATACTATTATAAGAAAATATGAAGGTAATCTTAAAATAAAAAGTTGCGAAGAAACCAATTAAATCATTTGGTACTTCTAATAATTAATAGATCATCGTTCAACTCGTCACATACAAATTGACAGAACTTTAAATTGATGAGGGGTAATATGAAGGGTATGAGATTTAAGTTGGAGACTTTGTGGGAGAACTATAACCAATAAAGGAATCGTGATTTGGCTGGTTCAATGGGGAAATGAAATGTGTTTATATTTGGGTTTATTAGAAATCGAATAGGTGATCATGAACTATGTCATGAATTTCTATTTTTATTTTTTATTTTTAATTGGTGGGTTGGCAGTTGGAAATGGTTTGGAAAAATTAAAACCTAAACCAAAACAATTCAAAGCGGTTCGGTTTGTGTCAAAACTAAATCGATGACGGGTTCACGTGTACCTAAACCAACAGTTTTGGAATTGCAGTTTTGGTTTGATTATGTGGTTTTTGCAGTTTAGATTTACAGCCCTACTTTAAACGTAAAATGTTTCCCATTTTAGAGAAATTTTTTGAATAAGCTCTAATAAATTCTTCATTACAACTATTCAAAACAGTGACTACGGATTGTCAAGGTTCGGCTACCCCTTCCACCATTTTCTAGCTATGCTGTTTTCAATTATTCTAATATTATTTGATTTCTAACAAATCTCAATCTATAGATCCAAACCAACATAGCAGTTTCCATGTGATGTTTTTTCTATCTTTGTTAAATTAGCTATTCGTTCTGTCCACACAGCTATTTAATGTCGTGTGCTCTTCCGATCTGAGAGACTTGTTGGCTGTATACAATCTGGAGAGAGGGGAATAGGGTGAAGATTGGAAGGCCAAGCAAGGTCATAAATTTCAGAGGTTAATGGTGTTTCAGTGGTCTAATTGAAAGGTGATATAGCAAGAGGAATAATGAAGACTAAGGTCATTTCCAACCAGAAAACTCTATTTTACATTTTTACAACTCTAAAATATAGTTTTTCAAACTCTATTTCACAAACCTTCTCCAACCTATAAACTCTAAAAAGGACCCTACATATTATCCACCTTCTATTTTCTATATTTTCTACATTTTATAACATTCGATAAGTAATATATATTGAAAACTAAATAGTCGGAAATATTACATTTATTTTCACATCAAAAAATAAGTACGAAACACATGGAGATAATCCCGTAACCTCAAATGGGACTAATCACAAATGGGAAAACACATATAATAAATATAAAAAGTACAACAAATAGCGATAATCTATATAGTTGGAAAGACACACATAATAAATATAAAAAGTATAACAAATGCAACTCAACTAAGCATCAGAATTAGTATATTCCTCCGACAAATGCTCAATTAGGGCATCACAAAGTTGGTAGTGAGCAGTCTTATCCCTTATCTGCTTATGTCATACCAGAAATTCTTGAAAGCGCTCATTATTATCGGTAACCATTTCCACATTTGGAGCAGGAGCCTCGGGGCACTCTAAGATCAGTGCATGTATATCACGTTCATCCTCGATAATCATGTTGTGCATAATTATGCATGCTGTCATGATATCATGTAGCGCATGCTTACTCCATAGCCTTGTCGGTCCAGCAATTATTCCCTACTTGGCTTGGAGAACTCCAAAAGCTCGTTTGACATCTTTTCTACAACTTTCCTGCTTCAAAGCGAAGTATTTCTTCTTCCGTCCTTGAGGCTTTTGAATTGTTTGCACAAGAGTAGCCCACTTAGGGTATATACTGTCAGCTAAGTAGTAACCCATGTTGTACTCCTTTCCTTGTATCACATAGTGGGCAGTAGGAGCAACACCATTGGCTATGTTTACAAAGAGATGCGATGTACCCAACACGTTGACGTCATTCTTTGAACCAGGTATCCCAAAATGTGCGTGCCAAATCCATAAATTATAATCAGTAACAACCTCAAGGATTATTGTGGGATGACCACTTCGCCCAGCGTACTGTCCTGCCCAAGCAATAGGGAAATTTTTCCACTTCCAATGCATACAATCTAGGCTTCCCAACATACCTGGAAAACCACGCTGTTGACTGATATAGAGCAATCTTGCAACATCTTCAGCCGTTGGATGTCGCAAGTAGCGTCCTCCAAATACCTCGACTATTACACGACAGAACCTCTTAACACTCTCAATAACAGTTGACTCACCTATCTTGACGTACTCGTCTGTTGCATCTGCGGCCATCCCATAGGCTAGAATTCTAATTGCTGTTGTTACTTTTTGCACTGGAGACAGTTCAAGCCGTCCAAGTCCGTCTCTTTTTTAACTAAAGTAACTATCGTAACTTTGGACAGCTTCTACGATCCGTAAGAATAATGTTTTTGACATTCGAAAACATCGCTTGAACAATGATTCGCCATACAACGCATTGGGTACAAAGTAATCGTTGTACAGGTTTTTTTTTGCTATTGCTCGGTCATGATTAATGACCCGATGACCCAGAACCGAGCCCTGATGGGGGCGTAGACATACCTTGCTGGATTAAATGGGAAACAACAAATGCATTATTGGAGCTCAGGCAATGGACTAGTTGTTGTTCTATATTGATTGCTTCAAGCTCGTTCTCTAAGAGCTCCTCTACATCAGATTCGCATCCAGATAATGACGAAGATGAATAGTATTCATTTGAAGGGCTGTTGAAATTGAAATTCATTTCTGTGTAGTGAATGAACATGCTACTATGTGATGTAGTATTTAGAGTGATGATGTTTTGGTGGAGTTCATGGAGTATTATATAGACAACTCACCGAACACTAGCCGAGTCACATGTGATAAATATGAACCATTTGATGGATTGGACATATGCAAAGTAGTTGGAACATAATTATTGTCCTTGATCTATCTGAAAAGCTCTGATGAATCTGGACCATAGGATGATTGAATGGATTCTCCACCATCCGATAGGTTCCATTATTGTTCTTATTTTTCTGAAAAACCTCTGAAAAGCTCAAGCATGTTTCAATTATTTGTCTGAATTTTTTTTTGAAAAGCTTTGATGAATCTGGACCATAGGATGGATTGAATGGATTCTCCACCGTCTAATAGCTTGTAGACTATTATTAGTGCAAACTTTTTCTGAAGCATGTAGTATTGTTCTTATTTTTTCTGAAAAGCCTTTCAAAACCTCAGGCAATAGACTATTATTAGTGCCAACTTTTTCTGAAAAGCTCTGATGAACCAGGACCGTCAGATGGCTTGGGTTAATATCTCTACCGTTAGATTGATCTTTCAAACCCCGTCCATTGGATTGAAATTATTTGCTTAAACTGTCTCACTCAAGTTTTCCTATAAAATGAGGTTCAATCTTGCATCCTTCTCACTAACATCATACACAATCTTTACATCCATTGCCATTAATATCAGCAAATGAGTAGAGGTACAAACTTCACAACAGAAGAAGATGTTCTCCTATGCATTGCCTACCTAGATATTTCACAATGTCCTATAGTCGGCATTAACCAGTCTAGAGAGAAACTATAGGATAGAGTTGCAAACAAGTATAACGAAGCACTTCCACCTCACATAACTTTGCTTCGCACAGGCCGGTCCCCCCATACTCGCTTTCAGCAAATTGGTAAAGCTATTACCAAATTCAATGAATGTGTTCGACAGGTTGAACTAGCCAACCAAAGTGGTTCATCCGAGAAGGACATTGTAAGTATTATCTTTAGTATATCTTTACAAGATAGTCCAACTACTATGCTCTATACTCATTTTTGGTTGCATTGTGGTTATAGATAGACAACGCTAGGAAAATGTACCGTGAAGTTAAGGAACCTGGCAAAACTTTCAAGTTTGAACACGTGTGGCCAATGTTAAAAGACTAGGAAAAGTTTAAAGCTTCTGATGATGTGCCTATTCCAAGTGTCCTAAGTTACAATGCCTCATCACAATCTGACCATTCTCCAGCCCCGGGGTCTGTAGCTATAGGATCTCCTGGTCTTTCTCTTAGGCTTTTGTCTTTCTCCCTTAACTAAGATGAGGACAGTCCTGGGGGATCCTCTAGCGGGCGCCCAATGGGGGTTAAAAAGGCTAAGGTGAAAAGGAAATGTAACGAAGAACAGTCAAAAGATCTTCAAATTATTACGTATACAAATGAGCAAATGCTCAAGTATATGGACAAAACTGAGGCACATAGAGAAGAAATCATTCAACTTCAAATGCGTCGAGCGGACAAAGAAGACGAAAAGCTTGCATTACGAAGGTTTCAAGAAGAAAACAAAATTTTGCAAATGGATCCGACAAAGATGGATCCTAGGTTTAAGGAGCAACTACTTCACCAGCAAGCATTAATTTGGAATAAAAGGGAA
>CAVNYN010109315.1:734-42405 GCA_963692815.1 Nyctanthes arbor-tristis
CCCCCCCCCCCCCCCCCCCCCCCCCCCCCCCCCCCCCCCCCCCCCCCCCCCCGGGGTTGGGAATAATACTATGTTGTAGGTAAATGAAGTTCCTGTTTGTTTCCAAAGTTGCTGATAAAGGCATTTGTTCTATCCTATGTTTGACGAGACATCTTTCTAAAAATTCATTGAACATATTCAAAGAGAGTGATTTTAGAATTCGGCCTACAAAATATGCTAAGGTTTTTCCTTTCCCTCTCCTTTATTTCAGTTTCCTATAAGCTTCAAGAGCCGTATAGAGTGTCATTTTTGCATGCGACATTTTGATCCTATGAAATGGCAAAAAGTGGCTCCTTTTGTATCTATTAGATATTATTTGAAGTAAAAGGAAATTAGGAGTTGGGTTCCCCACTTTTGTTTTAAACGGTACAAGCTGTTTGCACATACTGTTTTTAATTACTTCACATGTAGCTTGTAAAGATTTCACCTATTATTTTATTTGTGCGTAGAAGATTCTCTGGACAGTGGAATCGTGTATGGTTGCAGATTAAGGCATTTTTCTCCACAATTGTACTACCATAGGTATTCTCAGCACTGTTTTGTGTTAATAAATCGACCTAAGAATTCAAGAGAAATAAACCCAAACCACCTAATGAAATCTGAAAAACAGAATACAAAATTGAACACACGATCTGTTCGGCCCGAAGGCCCCGAAGTTTGACACTATCGCCTACTTCTCTGTTGAAGCTCCACTGGAGTGGAAATGCCTCGATTCCACTATAACCGCAAAGAGTTTGTTACAAGTGTTCACAAAGAACCCAACACAACAATCAAGGCAGCCTAATATCTCTACAGATTACCTCCTAAAATCACGAGACACATCTCTACGCAAACTATCCAAGATTCCTAACATCTCATAAAGAGATTTTCACAGAGAAATACAAGAAAACCCTAGAGAGAGAATACACACTAGAGAGAATAGAAGAGAGGAGGCGTATATTTCAGTCTATCCTAATCTGAAGAACCAACAGCCTTTTATATAGAAGATGGACGGCTGGATGCAATATGTAGATCCAATGGCCCAGAACTAGCTGTTTTGATAAAAGCGTGTTCCAGAAAAACTGATTTTTTGTTTAGATCGGAAGAGCGTCGAAACAACTTTACAAATTTCCACATTGGTTTAATTTTGAAAACATCAGTTATCGTGGTCCTGAAGCAAAACCAGGTTTCATAGCTTCTTTATTCACCTGCACAAAACACACACAAAGTTAGCAAATGAACACAAAGTAACATAAACTAAGTAATCAATGAAACACACAGTAATTAACAAAACACAAAGTAACAAAATATGGCAAAATTTAAAAGGTAATCAGCAGTCTCAAAAACTGCACAGAAATGTTAGACTAATACAATATTAAGAATATGTAAATAGTCTTTAAACTTAGCTAAAGGTAGAACCTTAGTTCCCATATTAGCCGGATTAGATTGGGTAGGGATATTTTCAATTTTAATAATGTCTTGCTCAACAATTCTAATAAAATGAAATTTAATATCTACATGCTTAGTCTTATTATGAAAAACATGATTTCTACTCAGATGTATAGCACTTTGATTATCAGAAAATAAAACGACATTATCACTACCAATAAATCATGTCTCACTCAACAAACCCTTTAACCAAATACCCTCTTTCACAGCATCAGTGGCAGCAATATATTCTGCCTCAGTTGAAGACAAAGCAACAATTTTCTGTAATTGTGCCGCTCAACTTACACAAGTATTACACAAAGTAAAGAAATAGGCAGATGTAGACTTTCTTTTATCAATATCACCAGCAAAATCAGAATCTACAAAGCATTTAAGAACGATCTCACCTGATTGTTTTCTGAATAGTAAACCTACATTCATAGTACCCTTCAAGTACTTGAACAACCACTTCATTGCTGTCCAATAAAGTTCACCCGGATTGGCCATAAACCTACTAAATACACTAATTGCATGCGCCAAATCAGGTCTAGTACAGACCATTAAATACATAATTGAGCCCACAACATTAGCATAAGGAACAAATTCCATTCTTTTTAATTCATCCTCAAAACTAAGATAATGATCCGAAGACAACTTAAAATGATTAGCTAAAGGCAATGAAACAAATTTTGCATCACACATAGCAAATCTTTCAAGAAGTTTCTCAATATAAGAAGATTGGTTAAAAAACAGAGTACAATCAAATCTGTCTCTAACAATATTCATGCCAAGAATTCTTTTAGCTGGCCTAGATCTTTCATTTCAAACTCCTGTTTCAACTTAGCTTTTATAGAAGATATATCAATCATATTATGGCTAGCAATTAACATATCGTCAACATATAAAAGCAAATATGTGGATCTTTCACCACCAACACCATTATAGAACAAATAGGGATCATAATTACTCTTTTTGATTTTTCAATTTTGGAACAAGAATCCAAGTTTCATTTTTATTTAAACAGTCCATTTCTTCTTTCATTGCAGCAAATCATTTATTTTTATCTTTAGAAATCAGCATCTCATCAAAAGAAAAAGGTTCACATTCATCAGATAAAGAAGAAGTATAAAAGGACACAAAATCAGGATCTGAGACCCTAACCTAAGGAGTTCTATTCCTTCTAGTTCTATCCCTAGCTAGTTGATAATCATTCAAAGAATTTTCAACAGTCAAAACATGCTCAGTTTCAACATTTTTAGCAGGTAAATCATGTAGATTTTCATAAACAGGCACGTTATCAGGTATATTTAGTATAGGATTCCCATTTCCTCCACCTTGAGGTATCTCTACCTCAAGAGGAGCATCAGAAACATCAGAAACAGATTCAAAATCATCCCAATAAGTAATGCCATGCCTAGGGACAATTTTCAAATTGTTTAAAATCACATTTTAATTTAAAACATGACATTTCAGACTCATTAAACACCACACCTCTATTGATTATGACTTTAAAACCCCAATTTTGAAAATCCCATAATCTATAACCTTTGGTCCCTTCTTCGTAACCAAGAAAAACACATTTTAAAGACCTAGGTGCCAGGTTTCCATGTTTTTTATGTACAAAAGCTGCGCATCTAAATGTTTTCAAATAAGACAAATGACCATTCCAAACTTGTTCTAGTGTTTTATTATCAATAGCAGTAGAGGGACTTCGATTAATAAGATAATATGTAGTTTTTACACATTCACCCTAGAAAATTTTGGGTATTCCTGCCCGAAACAGTAAACATCTTGTCTTATTTAATAAAGTCTTATTCATACGCTCAGCAATGCCATTTTACTGCGGAGTATATGTTACGGTTCTGTCTCAAAATCCCTTTTTTTTTTGGGCAAAATTGGTCAAACTCAGTATTACAGAATTCTAGCCCATTATCAGTTCTCAAAACCTTTGGGCATGTTCTCTTTACTGTTTTGAGACCCTTTTTAGTTTTCAATTTTTTAAAATACTGAAAACGTGTTTACTTTCATATTTTCGAAAACGAATTTTGAAAAATAAGAAATTTTTTAACAAAGAAAACAGAAAATGACAAAAAGTCGTTTTGAGAGTTTTTAAGCAAAACAAATACTTAATTAAAAATAAGAAAAACGCTTTGTTTTGAGAAATCTAATTTCTCTCTTCTAATTTTACAAACCTTCGTCCCCTCTTCCTCTAATTTCACAACCCTTCGTCCCCTCCTCCTCTAATTTCTTTCTCCTTTAATTTTATTCACATGTCTTATGCTTCTGAAGTTATTTTATCTATTATTATTATTTTAATTTTTTTATATTTCCTTTTTCGTTATAACCAACTATCGTAAACTTCTATAGTTTAATCTTAATAATAATACATTTGAACAAAATAATCTTTTTTAACAAAAGAACAAAATAATATAATTTACTTAACAAGCAAATAAATTCTCAAATGTCAAAAAGAACACGTTTTCTAATTTTGGGTTTTTTTAAAATAGTTTTTCAAAATGACAAAGTAAATACATGTTCAGACATCTGAAAACAAGCACTCAAAACAGAAAATTGAAAATGAATTGAAAACTAAAAAATAGAAAACTAAATCACGAAAAGAATGCATCCTTAATTTTCTTGCTAGTTTGGTTTTCACAAAGAATTTTCCAATTTCTAAAATTCTTAAAAGTTTTAGATTTTAGTTTTAATAAAATCACCCAATTTTTTTTCTAGAAAAATCATCTACCAAGACCAAGTAATACCTAAAACCAGAAATCGTTTGAACAGAGGCTCGTCCTCAAAGATCAGCATGTATATACTCCATTTTATCTCTGGTTTTATGTATACCTTTAGTGAATAGTAGTCTATGTTGTTTTCCCCTAACACACTCTTGGCAAAATGGCAATTTTTCAATTTTATCTTTTGCAAAAACTGCATTTTCAGAAAATCAGCAAGCTTTTTTCACTTCTATATTCAAGTCTATTACGCCATACTTGTGTTTTATTCAAACTTTGAGTCACAGAGGCAAAGTGTACAATAGGACCAACATGTACAGTATACAATCCATTCACCTTAGAAACATTGATAAGTGATTAGTGTCGAAATTTACATCTTTGATATATAATTTATAAGCACTAAATGTTCATTTGATATTAATCCAACCATTTTATTTAGCTAAATTGATTTTCATGCTACAAGTTTTTTTGTGTGAATACAGAGTCTAAAAATGCAGTTAATTGAAGTGTGTATTCATATGCATATTGGCAAGTATTGTACATGAAAAAATGGTACTTATTAATGTATTTTTATGTTACAAGTGTCGAAAGTTCATGGCGCAAGTTCATCAAAACAAATCGGGATGTTCAACAATTACGTCGACTATGGGCAAGTGTCAAAGAAATCTTGATAACCGGAGTTCTAGATATCCAACGAAGATGATTCAAGTGGGATTGGAAATATAGCTTAAATATACACAAAATCATCCCATATGACCAGATTCAAATTCGGTTCACAAAGTTGTCAAACGTCATCATCAAGTTCCAAATTGTGTTCTTATCAAGATAAGATGTTGACTAGTTTACAGCCTTCACTATTTTGATCATATTTGGAGTTATAGATATTGGATTTGTGTGATTCAAGTTGGAAAATGAAACCAAGAGATCCATTTACAATCTTCATATTTATCACTTTCCCAGATTCCAAACGTAAGTCGACCAAAAAGATGGCCAAGAAGAGAGAACCAGAGCAGTTTGACAGTCAAACTTTCCGTCTGTTCAGCTGTTGGTATTTTATGGATATGTCTAGCTATAGTTATCTAAATCCTGTGATTCTTGCTCCATTAGAAAGAAAAGTTGAAAAGCTAAATAACATATTTTATCATTTGATTTTGAATCTGGACCAAAGAGCCTCAACAATCGCCTACAATTTGAAAGTTGATGCACTCACCTGATGGCTTCTGGACAAGTGGGCAGTGCTGACTATTTTGGACATATCTAGGCCTACAAAATTCCAATTGGCCTGAAATTTTTTCCAAAACATCTCCAACTCATTATTTTGGTGACAAGTCCAAATTTGATGAATATAATCAACAAACTACAGCTACAACTTCCATCAGATTTACTGGAGCCAGCCTGGCATGAGGAAAGTTGCAAGAAGAAAGTTGTCCGATTTTCTCTATATAAAGAGCATTCTTGTGGTCATTCAAAAAAAAAAAAACGTTTTTGGGAGAGAAAAATACATAGGAGGCCGAAAGGCCGATTTTGGGACGAGCAAACGCTAGATGTGAAAGACAACTTATCCTATTCGGTTCTTTATTCCTATCTCATGTATCTTTAATTTTTATTGTTACCTAGATGAATGAGAAAACAATGTTAGTTATATAACTCTATTTTGTTATTGATTCCAAGTATTATGTACTCTAAGCGTCCATGATTCCGGTTTCATCAATGATAAATTATGCTTTCATCTCTAATATCAAGTATTATTGATTGTTAGAAAATTTATCTATGCTTGGTTTTGAAAGTTCAACACGTAATTTTATTTGACTACTTGTGATTCATTAAGTTGTTTACATGTAGTGCTTAGAGAATTACATACTTGAAGCGAAAGGGGATCTACATTAGATTAGTTATATTTTGAGCTTAACGATAAATTACTTGCGATGATAAAAGATTGATTTCTTATTATTACTCAAATATTAGAATCAATACAAGATATGAATTATTTACTATACATTGGTTAGAATTTGCAACCTTGGTAATGTTTACCCTTTGGATTGTTTCATAAACATTCTTGTTTTTACTAGTTTATATTTTACTTATCAAATCTTGAAAATCATTTGGAGCTAGTTTAGAGTTAAATCTAATTCCAATTCATTGAGTTGTTCCATATTTATAGCAATCCTCGTGGGATCAACCTCGTTACTCACGTTTATATATTTCAATCGATTCGTGTGCTTGCGACTATTGAAAATTGACACTACAATAAGATCAAAAGAATCATCTATAATAACA
This sequence comes from Nyctanthes arbor-tristis, assembly GCA_963692815.1. NCBI lineage: Eukaryota > Viridiplantae > Streptophyta > Magnoliopsida > Lamiales > Oleaceae > Nyctanthes > Nyctanthes arbor-tristis. The sequence goes on from CAVNYN010109315.1 coordinate 7,193, forward strand.
CGACAATGTCTATTCTTGATCTTTATATCAAAACCAAGCTCATCCCCACTCTCCCAAAGAGATTAAGTTCTTTCTAAGATCAGGAACGTATCTAATTTTCTCCAATGTAATGGTTTTATCATTATCAAACCTAAGTGTCATGGTTCCTATGCCTTTAATCTCACAATCATCCTCATTAGCTAAGCGCACACAGCCCCTATTAACTAAATTTAGGTCAGAAAACCATTCCCTCACAAGACTAATATGAGGAGTCAGACGTGTGCTCTTCCGATCTCAGTTTTTGAATTTTCAAACGTGATAGCATATACCCCCACCATTATTTTGGACATCATTTTGAACAGCAGCAGCTTTTCCTTGGTTTTTCTGAATTTCTTTCACATCATTAATCTTTTGAAAACATTCTTTTACAAAATGACCAGGTTTTTTTACAGTAATAACATTTCTTCCCTTTTTTACCCTTCCCTTTACCTTTGGAATTATCTTTTCCTTTTTCAAAAAAGTTTTTATTTTGTTTGGAAAAAGAAGCTGCATAAGAGTTAGAGTTCTTTTTTGGGTTCTTTACATAAAAGGTATACCTTTTAACATGTATTTCATGTTTACCTTTATACCAAAACATATTGCAAATATAGACTATTACATTGCAAAAACACTCCTAAAAAAACACACAGGAAAATAAATGGAAATAAAATATATAAATATGAATTAAAAAAATGAAATCCAGTATTAAAAAAAGGGAAAGTATGAGTAACATTATCTCCCTATAATCATGCAACCATTCAAATCTAATTTCAGCTACAAGAATCCTAATCTGTAAATGAATTCATCGACCATTTAAAATCAAATCATAACGGAAAATTATTGCTCTTGATCAATCCCTAATAAATCTGATAAATCTTAATTACTTCATGCGTACCAAAAAACCAAAGATAACAAGAAAAAATAGTTTCAAATTCAATGATAGGGAGAATAATTATGGTGTTACCATGGTTTTTTGTACCCAGTTTTTCCGTTTGTTACCATTTCTTTTTTCAATTGTTACCACTAACATTTGTCAACTTGTTGAATTTTTTTTTCTTTGAGGTGTTTGTTACCATTCTCTTTCTTTTTTAATTTCACATTTTTTGGTGATTGTTAACCTTACTTTTCTTTTAAAATTTACATGAATTTCCTTTTTAATTTTTTTTTGTGTTTTTGTTACCATTCTTTTTTCCCTTTATAATGATTTTCGGTGCTTTATACAATTTTTTTTTAGATTTTTATTACTAGATAGAGAGAATAATTATGGAAGAAATCAAATTGTAATCAAATTCAAAAGCGATAAAGTTATCAACAAGAATTTAGGGGAATCAAGTTTTTCAAAGTTAAAAAAACGATTAGTTCATTATAATAATATTAATTAAGAAAAATTGGTTACAGTTATGGAATTCCAACGTGGAAATTGAAAAACTAATATAAAAATAAAAAAAAATAATGAATTAAAGAAAAAAAAAAGAGAAAAAAGGGGTATAAGTATAATTAAATATGGTAGAATAGCAAATATTTCATGTGTGGGGTGTATTATTAAAATATAAATAAAAATGGTGTAGATTCTTTAATTTCCTTTAACAGTGAAGGAACTCAGATTTTCCAAAATCTTTTTGTTCATTTTTCAGTTCTAACTCTTTATTTCGTAATGAATAAATTATTATATCTACTGTCACATTTTTCATACCATATTCCAAAGCATTTTTCAAATCTTTGTACTTCTCACCAAGAGAATTTAAAAGGGCTATAACTTGATGGTCATCAGAAATTTTTTCCTCACAATTTGCAAGATCTTGAGTGAGTTCTGTAAATCTGTCAACGTTTTCCTCAAGATTCAAAGAATTGTCAAATTTAAAGCAAAAAAACTATTTTAGAAGATAACATTTATTTGGCATAGTCCTAGTGAGGTACAAGGTTTCTAACCTCCCTCAAATTTCACTAGCACTCTTAGTCTCGCCCACCTTCCTCAACAAATTATCAGAAAGGTGTAGAAAAACAGAACTCCAAGCTTGCTCATCTATCTCCCTCCTCTTAAAGGAAATAAACTCAACAGGATAGGAATCATCTAAAGAATGTGCACATTTTTGTTGCAATAAAAGACTACACATATTTTGGCGTCAAAGACTAAAGTCTCCGGTACCTGACCATATATCAATATCAATATCAATATCAAAATGAGCAGCCATCACACAAGAATGCAACAAATGAATCATAAAGAAACAATACAACAACCCAGCAATAGACATTTAACAGTATAGATGGCAGTAGGTGTTAATCCAAAAAAACCACCAGTAGCACAATACTATGTCCAAGATCACACTAAGTAATATCTAGTAAAAGGAAGACAGTAATTAACAGAATTCATGGTCTACTCAGTCTCAAAACCAATGAAATTAATCAAAAGGCTTCAAGACACAAGAAAACTTAACAGGTTCGATAATTTCCTTCCAAAATACATCTATCGAATCCTATTAGTTCCAGCCCTTCAGCTTTTGGATCCTCGCAGGAGACCCAAGAGATCGGAAGTGAAGAGACTCTAATTAGATAAGCTTCTTTTGAAAAATCGAACAAGAAAATTAAAAGTTCAGGAAGGATGTTACCAGTTTTAGTATAATACTCCAAACAGTTAAAGAGCCTCCAATTGTATACGAGAAATCCCAACAGCAATAGGTAGCTTTTGTTGCTTTAGTCAGGTTGCAATAAGTCACAACAGAGTGATTAATAATTCCAACAAATGGAATTAAGTCAGCCTTAGGCAGTTTACAGAGTTGAGAAGAAACTTTAATTGTTTCAAAAATTCAGTCCAGCCAGCATTTTAACACCTTAAAATAAATAACCAAAAATAAATCCAAAACTGACAGGGATTTTCAGCATAGATGAAACAGTAGAAACTTTCAAGAAGCAGTTCGACAGCAATAAAAAACTTAGTCCAGAAAATAGAAAAAAACAACACTATTTTCAAGTTAAGAAATCAGAGGACTTATCTTCTTGATGCAGTCTAGAAGCAATTAAGTCTTCAAGAAGCACTCCAACTGCCAGGTGTTCAGCCAAACTGATGTAAATTTCCGCCAAGATATTTGCTGGTACTACAGTCCGCCAAGAAGGAAGACCGACGGTTGAACTTGGAAGCAAGAGACTCAAAGCCAGCCACTGAAAAAACTGATTTCAGCCTAGAGCCCAGCATGTAAATCGAAGGTCTTGAAATCAGCTAAGAAGGGAAGATTCTCCAGCAGATTGGTGTAATTCCCAGTGCAGGGTTAAGGATAATAGAACAGAGAACACCCTTTCAAACTCCACCGAGATTGGTTCGAGACAAGTTCTTCAATCGCCCAAGAAATTCCCAAATCGCCACCAAGATTCAAGCCTAACACATTAAGAACCCCAAAAATGGAAGATTAAAGAAAACCCCCTAATTTCTTGTGTATGGTCAACCACCCTAAATCCTTCTAAAACATATTTGAATAGTCAATATCGAACCCCAAGTGTGCTTTGACACCACTTGTTAATCAATCGACCCAAGAATTCAGGAGAAATAAACCTAAACCACCCAACGAAATCCCAAAAATAGAATACAAAACTGAACGCACGTTGTGTTAGGCCCGAAGGCCCCGGAGTTCGACACCACTACCTACTTCACCGTTGAAGCTCCACATGTAACACTCTGCAAAATTCTAACAATGAATTAAGCAAAATGATAATATTTATATATGATGGGAAACTACTTGAATTTCAAGGATTTCACGATTATGACTCAATTGAACACCAAAAAGTAGAATGTGACAGTATAATCGTATCAAATTGAAATATATGACAACGTGATTATATTTGAATTGTTATAAGATTGTCAAGAATTAGAATATAACAATGAGATTACATTGAATTCCAAGATTGTTACTCAAATGAATGTCAAGAATTAGAACATGATCGATATTTGGGTAATGAATTGGAATTAGAAAGTAACTGTTGAGATTGTATTGATAATGATTGACAATATATTGATAATGATGAATTGACCGCGCTATTGACAATGTAATGGTTATATTGTTTAACCACATGAGTTTGCTATTGATAATATAAACGTTATTTTGACAATGATCCAATAACCGTTTGAAATGTCACAAGAATTCAAAGAGACGTGTGCTCTTCCGATCTAAACGTTATTTTGACAATGATCGAATAACCATTTGAAATGTCACAAGAATTCAAAGAATTGTGACTCAAAGAAGCCTAGAGGTAAAGAATGTGGTTATTAGTTAACATTTTGAAAGTTGATAATCTAATTGTAAAATCCTATTAATTGAAAGGACTCAAGTAAACATGGATCAAAATATTATGATTTAACCATAAGACAACACAAAGTATAAAGACTGCTCGAGCAATTTGCCACCAATTGTACGGCGCCACAACACGCCATGTGTCGTGTTCTGGTTGGTGAAACTCAAAAATTTATTAAAAACAACTAGCTCCGGATATTTTTGAACTGTTATAAATAGGGGATGGATGTGAGGTTTCTCCAACCAATGCCTTTCCCGTTTCTCTCCCTCGTTCTCTCCCTTTATATTTGTCTTAGGGCCATTTGTTTTGCTTCCCTCTAGAAGATCTCAAGATCTTCAAATATGAAATTCGTCCAAATGGGGAAAGAGTAATAGAAAACCATGCAAAACTCACCAAAACATCTCCCGTTCACTTAAAAAGGCCCCCTTTCCATATATATAAGAAAATGTACTTGAAATATCACTTTGATCAAGAAAAGGGAGGTTTTGAAGGTATTTGTCAACAACTCAAAGAATCTTTGAAAAAATCAAGTTAAAGAGGTGAGTAACTAATGCCTTGATTCCCTTTTTGCATTTATGATGTCTTCATACGATAAGTATGGCTTTAATTGAAGTATTCCATGAGACAAACATGGATTTGATGCATTGAAAAGAAATATTGTTTTATTGCATTTGAATCACTAGTTGCTCTACCCATTTTGTATTGAATTGCTTTGAATTGTTTTCTACACTATGACCTATTCAATGATCCCGAGATATGGAAGATTAGTGTAGTGATTGCTTTGAATTGAAATTCCGGTATGGGTCAACCAGGGTTCATTGTGGATCCACTTAATTGTACATGGCCATGATTGAATTGGTATGACTCTTGTGCACACCTCAGGAAGTAGTTTTACTAGTGATAGGGCCCATTTGTTCATTGAAAAGCTTTGTGCATTGAATGGTTTTCTTGAAAATAAATCTTTCAAATAAAAGGTGAATCAAAGGATTTTGTTACTCACTGAGTACTTCGTACTCATTCCTTTCTTTCTACAATTTTGTAGATGATTGAAGATATGATATTTGAAAAGCAAGGCAAGCCATGGGTTGGAGCATGCTCACGAAGGGAGTAGAGTTTTGCATGTAGTGACAACCTGTCTTTGAAAATATTATGAATTTAACACCTTTTGTATTAACAAATATGCCCACCTCTCCATAAATGTATTTCTAATTTTATATAACATTGGCAACTTACCTTCTAGTATAATAGCTTTCCAATAATTTGTCTTGAAAAGATTAATTTTGCTTGTTTGGTAATCAATGAAAAATACCTATTAATATAACTTGTTGACTTATTTGCATTTTATTGAGAAACCAAGTGGCAATGATTCTTTAAAATATAACAACTTGTTAGTTTAAGTAAGTAGCTTTATCAAGTCAAAAGCTATTTGTTTTGTTTTATACGTCTTGTCCCCGCTATTTACATTAAAACTTCTACTACGAAATATGCCAATCAATATAAGATATTCGAAAATATTATAAAATTAGCAGGGGCCTGACACCACTAGAGTGGAAATGCCTCAATTCCACTATAACACCAAAGAGTTTTTTACAAGCATTCACAAAGGACCCAACACAAAAATCAAGGCAACCTAATATCTCTACATATTACGACCCAAAATCTTGAGACACATCTCTACACAAACCATCTAAGATTCCTAACATCTCACAAAGAGATTTTCACAAAGAAATACAAGAGAACCCTATAGAGAGAATGCACAGTAGAGAGAATAGAAGAGAAGACGCGTATACTTCAGTCTACCCTAATCTGAAGAACCAATAGCCTTTTATATAGAAGATGGACGGTTGGGATGCAATGTGTAGATCCAATGGCCCAAGATGAAGGAGCTGTTTTGATAAAAGCATGTTCTAGAAAAACTGATTTTTTGTTTGAAAAATAAAAACAACTTTACAGTTTGGTTTGGCATTATGCAGTTTCAATGTCTGCATACGTTTTTAATTTTTCCACAAATGTGTGTAGATGGAATAGAGGATTCATGCCTACATCTCTCAAAGGAATAGCGCAGCTTAGGTACCTAAGAGTTGTGTTAGACAGATTTGATGACCAACAAAATGAAGAGCTTCAAACTTCTCCGCTGCAGCATTTGGCTCATCTACAATCTCTCCAATTCTCTGCACAACTAATCTCCATACTCATATCACCGACAATACGGACAAAAAAGGAACATGGACAACACAGACAAAAAAAAAAAAAGAAGAAGAAGAAAGAAAAAAACAAACTGTCTAAATTTACCATATGTAACTGTCGAAATCTACAATTCAACTATATAGGATGTCTTGTTAGAGTGGTTCCACAAAGATGTAACTATCGAGATATACAGATAAATTGTATAGAACACCATACTTGCTTCTTTTTATCAAATTGTAGTTGTCGAGAATCGTTGTGTATAATTGTAGAGACATGTAGATAAATTGTATAGAATGTCATACTTTTCTACTTCTTTTACATGGTGGTCATTACTCATCTCTCATATTTTGAGGAAAAAAGAAAGAAGGAAAGAAAAAGAAGAAGATAAATGTGTTAAGAATCAATTAAAGGACAAAGTTAGTCAAGATAACGAACGAAAATTCATAAAATGTGTTAAGAATTAATTAAATTAGGAGTTACGATAGATAAATGTCGAGATTGCCATTTAAATGTCAATCTCAATAAATAAATGTCAATCTGTCGAGATCAGTATTGACAAATAAATTAAGAATTAATTAGATTAGGAGTCTCGACAGATAAATGTCAAGATTGATATTTAAAATGTAGACCTATACAATATGAAATGTCTAGAACTCACATGTTAAAACGTGCAGATTTTCATGTATCTAATGAAGATTCATGAATGCTACTATTAGGAAGATTTCAACTTCTTTATACATAAAATATATAGATACTCTATATATCGTATTTTGTATTGTATTTAACACCACTATCAAGGTGACATTGAATGATAAATTGAGTCAAGTTGGTTCTTTCTTCAGTTATTTAATTTCAAAAGTCTAAACTCATTTAAGACGTTGTGTAAGAATTAACACTTTAGCGCTAATCGTTGACAAAAATTCTAAAACGAGTTATACATTTTCGAACATGCAAAAAAAAAAAAAGGAAAGAAAAAAAAAGAAAGAAGGAAAGAAAAAGAAGAAGAAACTGTCTAGATTTACCATAAGTAACTGTCAAGATTTACAGTTCAATTATACGGAATGAATTATTCGAGTGGTCCCACAAAGATGTAATTGTTGAGAATTATCGCGAATAAATGTCGATATATACGAATAAATGGTATAGAATGTCATACTTCTCTACTAGGTGGTTATTACCAATCTCTCATATTTTAAGGAAAGAAAAAAAAATTATTGCTTTAGAAGGGCAAGAATGTAATTTTGTTAAAAACATGGCCATTTTTGCACTAGATTTTGAAATGGACCATATTTGAATTTCTTTTTTTTGAATTTAGCCATTTTAGAAATTGTACCCTTTTCTTTTTTAAAGCTTAAAACTTTGGCCCAAATAGTAAAGCCCAAATCACAGTTTTCGGTCCATTCCTTTTTTAGGCCCTATTCTTGATTACTTAATTAGAAAAGAGAGATTTGGGCTGGAAATTAGGGTTTCAAACATAAAGAGAGAGAGATGAGGGAGACGGAGAGTTGAAAGGACGAAATGAGGCGGCAGCGGCGGTGGTCAGCGTCGGTTGGCCAACCGAGATCAAGAGCAGCAGCCAGCAGTCAAGACTCGAATAGATCATCACTAGCGAAGAAGTTGTGGGGACTGGGGACGGCAGCGGAGACTTTGCTGGCAGGAGCTGGGGTACCGGTTTCCCTTTTTCAATTGCAAATTTTGATTTTTGAAGCTTAAAGTCTTGAACCATGAAAATAAATGAATTCAAAATTCTCAAGTAATAAAGAAAATGTCTGTCCCTTATGCAAGACTTTCACGATTTATATTAAAAAAAATGAACCGGATTAATCGTTTTTGAATCGGTTTTCCAGATCGGATTAAACTGATAGGTTTTCCTAAGCGGATTAAACTGATCGGTTTAACTGGTTAACCAAGCTAGATTCAACCCGACACCCGAACCAAATCCGGTCCCTCCAACCTGCCCACCAACCCGACTCTCCAAACAACAGACCCAAACCGGACCAAACTGGTTCAGTTCGGGTCAGTTTTTAGGTTTGGCGGTTTTAGCACCCACCTCTAGAATTGATATATGTGAAATAATTAATAATCAACTACATATATTCTTCATTAGTTCTATAACAAAGAGGAATGTGAATCAAAATCCAATACGATAAGCGTTGGCACATTGCAAAGCGAAGAGCTATTGCGATATTTTAGGATCGGAAGTCTCAACTCTTGGAGATGAGATTGAGTATCGTCAATGTAGCAGTGGCAGATGCTATTGAAATATGAAGTCTTACTCGAGTGGAAATACATAATGAAATCCGCGAAAGATTTGATACATTTTCTTTAAAACATATAAAAAACTGAATGTTCTTTTATGGATTACTAGTTAATATGATGGAGAGATATGCTTTGCGCTCTTTTTTCCTTGAGTGGAGTTTAGTCCTACTGTATTTTCCTAAAAAATTTTAACTAGGCAACTTACTCTTTTTTCTTTCTTTTGATTTTTTCCAACTTGGCTTTTCCTTGTAAAACCAAGTAGGTTTTGGCAAAACTTGCTTTTTGTATAACGGATTTAAAAATTGTACAAGACAATGACCCTTAATGCAATGTTCTCATGTTTTACAAATTATATATACAAGACTCTTAAGAAAAATTAATAATACTATATTTCAAAATATAAATGATGTTGACAACAAATGGATGGTTAAATATGAGAACCACTATTGACTTAAATCGCAACTGTACTTTCCTTAGCTCAGGTTTTATCCCACCATGTTTCTTGTCAAGGTTTATTGAGACAAAACTTAGCCGCTAGTAATTTGTTTAGAATTAATTGAAGTGGTGGAGTTTTGTTCCATGTGTTTTCTCCAAGCAAAGTTTTTTATGACGAAATTGTTATAGTTATAGATTATTAGTCGTTAAAATGAGGATTATTGCCCCTTCAAAATAATATATATATATATATATATAAAATAAGAGTAAGGTGTCTGGTAAATTTTTTCACTCTAATTGTTTGGCATTGTAAGATAATTGGTGATGTCATATAATGAAGGTTTTTTTTTATTTTTAAATTCATTTTCTATTTTTTTCATTGATATCTTATTATTTCCACTAAAGTTGAACGAATTTATCACATATTTTTCTTCCTTTTTCATTTTTAATTCTTGAATCCTAAAATTTTTGATTTAAATCTTTTAATACCGATCTGATTCAAAATCCAATTCTTGAATCGTAATTTTTTTTTTTTATTCTTCTAGTGAAGTTTTTCCTTACGCAACCTAATATACTCTCCCCCTTTCATTTAATATTCTTACATTATTGCAAATTTGGTTTATGTATTGTAAAGATATTCTACCATTGCTGCAAATTTGAAATTTTGGCTTTATGTATTAGAAAGATATTGTTTTCTATGTCATGCCAAATAAAGGAATTTGTAAATCGTTTTATGCCTGACTTCACTTATTGACAAGATATCAAGACTTGGGAAATAAACAAGTACAAATACTCAATTATTAATTGATTATTCATATTGCTATTCATATAATTTTTGCGTGATTCCCATCTATTTCAAGTTTAGATTAAAGATATAGATATATGTCAGTTTGTCTTTTTTTTTCTGTATGTTGACTCATTCACTAAGAGAATTACATATTGTTATTTGTGTATTCTGCTAGCATCATAGATTTATAAAAAAAAAATATTCGTGTAGAAGTCTTTGGGTTGTCTATGTTTTAAGTTCCCAGGTACACAATTTTTTTTAAAGGGTAATTAATTTCTTTTGATTGTGATATATATCATTATTAAACAAAGCACTTTTTCTATACAGTCAGATCGGGCTTCATACATGGAGCCCGATCTGACTTCATAGAAATCAAGTTAAACAAAGTCCATTTGAGTCACTATTTCAAGTATGACATTTTTTCTTTTTTATTTATTTATTTTTTATTTTTTCAAAAAGGTACTTTTCCATTTATTGTCAACTTATATAGCATTGTTGAAAATACATGGTTTAAAGGGCCAATTGTCGAACATTTTTTACTCTTATTTTTAATGTATGGTTGATTAACACTGACTACTTCAATTTGTACATGTTATCATTGAAATTTTTTATTGATTTTATTCCTGTACAACGCACGGGTGATAATTTTTAGTAATAATAATAATAAAATGAGACGTATTGTAGACAGTTATTATACTCCCTCCGTCCCATAAAAATAGGTCCGGTTGCTTTTTACGCAGGGATTAAGAAAAGTAATTTAATGTGGTTGAAAATACAAAATTCACACTAAATATTCTAATATATCCTATTAAAGACTAGTTATATTTAATGCATTAAATATTAACTAGTTGTTTGACTAAAGGTATATTTGAAAGAGCAATTAATTGTTGAATCTCGTTTATGTAAATGGATTATAATATGGGACAAATAAAAATAGCAACTGGACCTATTTTTATGGGACGGAGGGAGTAATTAGTCAATGAATATTATACCTCTACTGTCTAAATTTGTCCCTATAATATAGAACTTTAGTTCTCTTAACACACAAGACGCACGGTTCTAGTTTTCTTTCTAATTTGTGTTCAAAATATTCTATGGTGTCCATTAGATACCATTTTATGGAGTTCATTAATATATTATGTGGCAAGTATCCATTGGACACATTGAAAGATGATAACCCCATTCCCTCCGCAATATGTCCAATGGACACTTGTCATGACATATCACACTCCTAGTACCTCTAACTTACTTGAAGTGTGACATGCGCCGATGATAATTTCCAACTAAAAGCTAAAATCTACCGTCAAGGCTGCTGAACATGCTAATTATCCTAGAAAAATTTTGGCAATACCTCCCTTAATTTAATTAGAAAACCAACTTGTATAAACTCCCAACATCAAGCCCATAACACCTCACAATATAAGAATTCTCGTCTTTACAACTTACAATACTTCATATGTGAAGAAATATACTAATCCGGGAATGATTCAGACGAGATACCCAATGCATACTAGTATATTTAACCGGCTTAAAGTTTATAAATCATAATAATAACAGACCCTATAACAAATTCTATGTAATGGCTCGAATTCTTGAAATAACATGCTCGACCATAATGTGTTACCTAAACTCTATTTGCTACTTAGAAAGAAAATCATTTAGGAAAACATATGAGCTAACAAGCTCAGTGAGTGGAGTTTTTGTAATTAAACATGCTTTGAAAAGTTAAAATATATCATTTGCAAAATCTCGAATAAAACGTACGAGCCATTTTTGGATTTTTCATAATTTTGAATATACATCGAATATCATCATCAATATGAATTCATCTCACATCAAAACATTTATAGAATCGTTACAATGCGATAAAACATCATGTCAATTCATTTCATTTCAAGAGTCATCATAAAATCCACCCCAAAGAGTATCTATAATCTCATGTCATTATGCAACCGTAGTCATATTACGTCATACGCCCGTAAACACCAGCTTGGGTCAGAGGTACCATATGACTCATTTGCCCTAGGCAGTGCAACAACCAGATTGAGCCATAGGCCCCTTTCACCCATAGGCGGCGTATTCACAACATAGGATACAGATTTGGGGGTTTTATACATCATAAACCACATTTCCAATCAAATATTTTTTCTACAAATCTTAGGACATCATTTCACATAAAAATTTACATGAACTTTTCTAAAGAAAATATAAACTTTTGTGAAATTTCATCAAAAAGCATAGTGATCATAAAACATTTCAAATTCATGTGAAATCAAAGGATAATAAGTTTTCGTTTAGAAAGAATGAAGAGAAGAATTCCACTCACCGGCGATACATGGAAATCTAGCTCGTTTCATAATTGATTCTAATTTTCTCCCCACTTCCTGTAAGATAATATGAGAATTACGTTCAACATTTAATTACTACTATAGCAAATTCTTACACATTATCAAGCTATGTCACTTCCTTTAACCTTATCCCCTCTCCATCTACATATATTAATATATAACTCTCTGTAAAGTTACAAGCTTATCATTTCATTCCAATTCTTCAACATTTCCTTATTTTTTCTTGGAAAAAAATGATGTCCAAATATTATGTTCAGCCTTAACTTCACTTATCTTCGAAATCTTTCCCAATACTATGTTATTAAGGCACTTATATCAACCCACGTAAAATTTCAGCATACTCTCCCTTTATTGAATCCATATTTACATGCTTGGTTCCATAAAAGTCAACTCTAACTTCATAGTGTTCCATTTTAGATTCAAATCATCATTTCATATCAATTGATTCCAGTTTCATGTCTAAGAATAATTCTACACCACGACTTTTCTTATTTAACTTATATTCACATAATAAAATCCCATAACTTAAAGCCCCAATATCACATTGTAAACCTTAAGAATTTATTTCATCACAAAAGCTTGAAACAAAGCATAATTTACTCTTCTTGGATCCTTATATAATAAACTAGTCCTGTAATAACCAACTTAATATTCACATCCTCTAACATAAGGTAAAGGGAAAAGAGACCTAAATGCACTTAATTAATTTCTTAAGTTAAAACCAATAACTTCAAACATTAAGATATCATATCATTCATATATTTCAAGAAATTTAAATACACGTGGTTTATATTAACAAACTAGTCATTATCCCCTTTAAAACTCATCACATGAAAGCATATATGTCAAAAATCCAAATTAAACATAATGTAAAATTAAAGCTCCACTTACCTCTTGAAATCAAACTACAATCGAAAAACCCAAATTGATCAAGAATCCACTTCAAAAATCTCGTGGTTAGCTTCTCCTTTCGCCATTTTTTTTTTCTTTGGTCAAGCTCCCGCTTCCCGACTTCTGTCGCTCTCTCGGTCTCTTTCTCTGTGTGTTTGTATGACATGGCCCAATTCCAAGAGAAATATCTACATATTTGGGAAAATTGCACCCAAAGTCCCTCAACTTCTTGCTTTGCTTCATTTAGGTCCGTAACTTCATGTATTATTTCATTTAAACTACCAACTTGTAATATAATTCCATATTAATCTCAAACTTATTTAATTTCTTAAATAGTAACCCCAAAAATTAAAATAATCTATCTTAGTCTAAATTTGACCTTAACTTGATTATTCCACCTTTGACCTTTAGTATATATATAAATTAGCACTTAAGTTTACGTAGCCATGTAAAATAAAAATGTTAATTAAATTTGGGATGTCACATGTTACATAATACAATAGACTCCATAATTGGTGTCCAATGGACACCATAGAAAAACTGATTTGTGCTTCTCTCTTTTTATTTATAGCATTACCATCAATGTGATCAATGCAGAATATCTATTCAATATTTAGATAGATACATATATATAGGTACTTAATGCGATCCAAAATACAAGTAACGATAAATATCATGTTCAATTAGTGATTTGAACAAAGGTTTATCAAGACAACCAAAGAGATAGAAAATAGAAAATTTGGAAGGCCAGTCTACAAAATCCAAAAAAGTTGAGGACCAATGTGTCAAGTTCGGAAAATGGCTGCACTCCAGATCGCCTAAAATTAGTGCGTATATACCTTAGGCTATCCAAAACTTGTAAGCAACCGCCTTCAAAGAAAAGGCTTTCTATAATTAACGAGTGATAAGCATATGCGTTGCACGTCTTATGTAAAATTTTGAAATATATGCACATGTATTTGAAGCAATAATTAGTAATAATGTTATAGTGAACTTTGTTGAGATAAGTGAGAAATTTGTAAAGAAAAAATGATATTGAGTGGATGGTAACAGACCTCTATAGTATGAGTATACTAATAAATCGAATGTAAAGCGGATCATGATACATCAAGTACTCTGAGGAAGATAGCTAATCTAAAGATCACATTCCATTATCTCTTTTTAAATTTTACTGGTTTAAGAGTGACCAACTGAATTTTTGCGTGTATATATATTTCATTAAATTGTAACATATGCACCAAACAAAAAGAATTTGCAAAATATTGTAACTTATAAAATTAATATTATAAAAGAAGAATTTAATAAAATAAAAAATTTATCTCATAACTTGTGTGAAAGTTTAAGGGGGAAAAAGAAAGAGGAAAAAGAGGGAAAAAATCAAAAGACATAGAAAGTTAAAAGTTATTAATTGATTAAACTTATTATTGTTAATAAAAAAATAAAGCTAATTAAATATTAAATTGGGGGAAATAAGTGGGGGCGAAAAAGGAAATCAAAAGTTTCATACTCATTCCCCCTTTTAATATACTAGTCACTTAAACGTGCATTACACGTTGTATGATACGAAAAATATGTGCGTGAATTTTACTGAAAAATATTATTACAAAAGTATTTCTCTATATTCAATTTTTCTGTCAAAATTGCATCTTTATTATTTTTCTTCTGATTTAGCTATTACTTTTGTTGTTTGCATTAAAACTCTACATGAAAGCGCAACATATAGTTATTTGTGTGAGAACAAATACTCGGGAGAATATATTATAACATAAGATTCAATTTGTCCATGTCTTTTGCTGATAGTCATTGCAAAGCAAGACCTATGTTAGAGGTTACTTCCTTATAAATTTAAATGGGTAGCCTTCATTGTTTGTTGGAGTTTCATATACTCTTCTACATAATAGTTGTGATCATATCGTTGAAACCCATGAAATTATTTTAGTGGAGATGTGCAATGACGGTTACAATTGCTAATTTTGAAACTTACAATTAACCACACTAATAGAGATTAAAATGCATGTAATCAACCACACTAATTGAAATTAATAAATGTACAAAGTAATTAACATGAGGTACTAAATGACGTGTAATTAATATTTGGTTATAATATGGTGTGTAACAAATGATGGCAATAAAGAAAAAAGGGCAAAGTAGGAAAAAAATGAAGAGACAATTGAAAATCGAATGTTTTACACACATCCCACCTTTTATATATTAGTGAGTTGTAGATTAATTAATTAGCTTAATTACTTAATTAGTTAGGATTTGTTAGAAAATATAAAGGCTTTTTCCCTAAGTTATAAAAACTTAGAACCTTTTTGCTTATTCTTGTTGAATTGAAGAACTTATTGCATTCTTCTATTAAAAATTCTTTGACAAAATTCTTTGTGGCGTGACTTAAATTGCGGTTCACCGATTTCTGTTGACGGGTCCAATTTTATTGGTCAATTCTAGTGCTTGATTTTAACTTTCTTGGGCATGATCAATTTGTTTATGAGTACTTAGGATTCATTCTTGAAGGATCATATCAATACTGCTCTTATTAAATTCCTACCGGAGTTGGAATCTTAACAACAATGGACTAGATGGAGGGTACTTCAACCACTTCCGAGTCCAAAAGCACTCTACAACAATATCACATGTCCACAACCCCAAAGCAACTAATAATTTTCCTACTCAATTGCTCATCAAAGAATTTTTAAAGGATGGAGCACTATTGGCCACTTCCAATTGCACTATACATTAGGATACCACAAATTACCTTAGTAGCATATATATCATCATGGCTATCAAGCTGTCTGAATCTCATATTATATTGGAGCAAGCAACATTATTGTCTTAAAATCCTCCTCCTGGACACCAATCATTTCATTCAATGCATGAACAAGTCCTATATCATACGACATGATCTGAAAGTAGAAATGACAACTTGATAGGTTTGAAGATAGGGCAGTCCCATCCCGTAAAGAATTTTTTCCATCTTGTAGGGTTCCCTGTTGAACTCCGCATCGCAAGGAGGGGCGGCCTCCTGCCCCCAATTATCGAATCATTTTATTATATTTTCTAGAGTATTTGAAATTTAATTTTATTTTGGGTAAACTTCACAAAAGGTGTTTAACTTCGTAAAAAGTAATAATTTCATCTATAATCTTTTTTTAAAGCTGTAGGTCCCCAACTTTTAAAAAATATGCGAAAAAGATCCATATGGAGAATTTCCATCCATTTTCACATTTACATACTGACAAAATGACCATATTGCCCTCATTGCATGGAATAAAAGAAAAATTTATACAAAAAGCTTTCAAAGTAATCCAAAAAATTTTTAAAATAAAAGAACAAAAGAATATGTTACTCCTAACTTCAATCAAGTACCACCACTACCATTTCCCTAGACTTTTCTTTTTATGGGGGAGGACAAAATCTCCACTTAAGTTACCTTTAACGACAATAAAAAGAGGATTTTCCTTCCCATTTTTAGCCATATGTAGATACAAAAATTTAGGAGGAGAAGGGTTGCAGTAAAAATAACTGGGGGGAAGAAGCTCTCCCTTTTTACACCAGTAATTCATTGTTTTAATTTTTTTCACATAGATTTTTTATCAAACGCATCTCAATTATCATTACTTATTTATGTTTGAATTTCAAAAAGTTCACTACTAGAAGTGACTATGATAGTAGTGTTAGATAAGTGAACAGAAAAGATAAAACGTTGATCAATGTGTTTGTATAGGTCGTGTTAAATGGGTGGTTGAGAAGGTGATATATAAATGAATATGTTTAAGTGTGTTAAAGAGAAAGCGGCAGAGAAATCAACATAAATTTTGAAAATATTTGTTTTCTTATTTTTCATTTAAATAATGAGAGTAAAATTATCTTTTACAAAAAAAGTATACAGTGAAAATTGACAAAAATTGTTCATAGGGAACTTTTGTACATATTTTTGAAATATATGGGATTTAAGCCTTTGAAAGAAAAGATTAAGGATGAAATTATTATCTTTTGCAAAGGTTGGGAACCTATAGGGTACGGATCTTTTTCCCCATAGAGGATAGGGTACCACTGGGTTTGGATTATATCAATTTTTTATTTTATATATATATTTTTTTTGCCCTTCTCTATATAACAGTTGTTTTTTAGCATATTGAAAAATTCACCTAAGGTTAACTTTTCGAATGAATCTGGTCAGATAATGACTCGGGCGCACAGTGAGATGGGATGGTGCAGTTAGGATTTTTTTTTATTTTAACATGATATTCTAATATTTAGAAAAAAAGAACTTGAAGAAATAAAGTTTTTTTTTTAAAAATTCAAATGACCTATTCTAAAATACCCTAATGTATTAAACTAGAAAAGAAATAAAGCCAATAAAATAGAAAATAAAAGAAAGAGGAATGGATTTACCTTGTTTTGATTGTAATTATCACCACTATTCTCTTTCACTTTCCCAATCTAGAGCTGAACCTTCTTCTTTTTCTTACTACCTTTGCCAGTAGCTGCTAGATTTGATTGAACCTCTCTGGTTTTTCTGCTTATCCAGCTTTCCATTGAGTGTTCAATTCTGCAGCATTCCTCATGTTCGGATGGTTGTTGAAGGGAAGAAGAGAACACTTTTAATGTATCTTGCTCTTCTTCCATCCTCAAGAGAAGCTCTCTTTTTTCCCCATATCGATCAAGGCACGACTGATAACTAAGAAAGGCCGACCCAAGATTAATGGTAAACTCTGATCTTCGTCAATGTTCAAGATAAGAAAATCAACTCAATAAATAAATCTGCCTAGTTTGATGAGCACATCTTCTACCATCCCATGAAGATATTTTATAGACCTATCAGCCAACTATAGTGAGACATTTGTCGCTTTCTCTTCTCTCAAACTTAATTTCCTGTAAACAATGAGATTAATACTTGCACCAAGATTATATAATACATTATCAAAAATAAATTTTCAAATGGTGCAAGGTATTTTGAAACTCTCTGGATTCTTTAACTTAAGATGTAACCTTTTCTGCAAGATTACATTACACTCATCAGTTAAAGTGACAGTTTCGAGATCTTCTAACTTTTTGTTAGAAAAGAATTTCTTCACATATTTGAAATACTTGCGCATTTGAGCCAATGCTTCTGCAAATGGTATATAGATGTGGAGCTGTTTAACACCTCAAGGAATTTAGTGTTTATCCAGATTTTGTTTCACTAGCCGTTGAGGGTATGGAATGTGAAGGATATAGGCTTTTACAAGTGGCCTTTCTACCTCTTTATTTCTCCCTAATGTGTCTTTTTTAACTGGTTCCCCCTTTTGTTAAGACTGTTTAATTTTTTTGCATTGAATTTTCCTTCATAACTGTCCTTTCCACTTAAGTTCATGGCAACTGTAATCCACTTCTAATTGTTACCCCTTAGCTTTAGAGAGTCTTCTCAATTTTTCTCATGAATTGATTGTTAACTTCCAAAAATTTCTGAAGCATCTCTTCGAAAGGGATACTTTTCACCTATTATTGAAACCTTGCAGAAGGAATGACTGCATGATTATCTTTCCAAGAAAAATTTACAAGTTGCCTCTAACATGGATTGTACATTTGTGAGTATGGACCACTCATATTTCTCTAATTATTTCCCACATAATTGACATGTGCACTGGAAGGTGTGCCAAGATATGCTATATGACAATTGCAAGTAGCATGGTTAGCACATTAATAATCATAAACCGGAGATGTTTGGACAACATTAGCATATGATTGGACAACATTCGCACTGTTTGGATAAGGACTCAACTTTTTTTGTTAAAGCTGCTAATTATGCTGATATCAAAGTAAGCCCATCGACTTCATGAATTCCTGCACCCTTTTTCATTGAATAGTCTAAGCACTATTGATAGCTATTGGTTGCCATCTTCTCAAATATGTTTGAATCTTGATCATAAGTTTTGTCCATGAGTGATCCCCCAATATCTGAATCTGCATGCCTTTTATTCTCATCAATAACTAATTGTAGAAAGTTTGCATAATGACCAATCAGGTATGCCATGATTCGGACATCTTCTCGACACATCATCATATCTTTCCCACACCTCAAATATTCATTCCCCCTAATTATAACTGAATGAAGTGATTTTCAGTCTGATCTTCAATACTCTACCCGGTGGAAAGAATTTGTCTATGAATCTCTGTGTTAGAATTGCCCAACTAGTGACTGAATTAGCTAGCACTGAATTTAACCAGTCTTTAGCCTTCCTAATCAATGCGAACAAGAACAACTTCATTTTAATTACATCATCTAACACTCTATTTATTTTGAACATTCCACATATCTCTTCAGATTTTCTCAAAATTTCATTGGGATTCTCATCTGGTAAAACGTTGACTTCATAATTGTTTGCAGGAACAGCAAATGGAACCCGTATGTCATGTTATTTCCAATAGCTCACATCATGTACTTCCTTAGAAGACAAGCAACCTCAATGTCGGCAACTTGATTATCTCCTTCGTTGCTAGCCATATTTCCTCCTAAATAGGCATTGGGGATATAACTTTGAGTGCTATCTGATTCTTAATTTTGAGATATGAATTCAGACTTGTGTTCTCGTTGTCGAGAGCTTCGAAAACATATGTTTACTTACACAAAATGGTGGTTGGGGGAATGAGAAATTGAGTATAAAAGTTTGTCATAAGAAATGAGTTTAAGTGTTGGGGAACTTTGTTCCACATTGGAAAAATAGTATTCCAATGACTTGTTTAAATATGTTTACATATTTGTAATGTGTAAATTGCGTAGCTGAGACAAGGATCAGATATACACTCTAGACCATTGAACATGTGTACGAGCGCGGCCGGCCTACATACAAGAGTGCTGGACTAGAAGTGGGTGCCTAGTCTGATCAAGTTTTGCTAAAATAAGATATAGAATTTTAACACTTAAACCATGTGCTGAAATGTGAAGAGTTGTGACTATCGATGTTCCTATTATTCAACTCTATTGAATTCACATTTATTTTTTGGCTTTTGACTTGCCTTATTTTGCCTATATAACGGACTAATTTATGGCATTTTGAGACACACGAATTTAGGAACAAATTCTCCACATTTCCGTTCTTATAATTCTATTTTGTGATACTGTTCGGGCATTATTTCAGTTCACCTGTGTAGAAACGTTGCAGCACTGTTGTAGCGCTATTTCTATAGCTCTCGACTGTTGTATCCTGGGAAACAGATGTCCAGCGTGTTGGGGACGAATCTGTTTTAAGGACACTATGTTTAACACAGGCCTCAGGTCTTTGTTTCTTGCTCTACCCGTTTCTGTTTTTTGTTGTTTCGCACTTGTGTTGTGGTATCTGTTTATGTTTTGTTGCAGATAGTGGTCTTTGTTTATGTTCTGTTTACCTTCTATTTCTGACAAAGGCTTCTGTTTAGTTTCTATTCACCATTTGTTTATGATAGTAGATTCTATTCACATTCTGTTTCTCAACAAATACTGCAGTTTTCTAACAATATTAAAATAGATTCATGGAAAAGATATGTAAGGTTTGTTTGATAAAGTTATAGTTAAACTTTGAGATAATAAGATTTGGCATATGGTTGGTATAAAAGAATTCTTATTCTTATCGATTGATTATACAAAGTTGCATATGTATTATGTGATTATAGAGTTGATATATCATATTTGATGTATGATTCTAACTATGGCTCAAGTTGGAAGTTAAAGATAATTTTGTAGAAGATGAAGATTGAATTGGAGTTGGGGAGTTCCTACAATTTGTGCAAGAAACAAATCTTGATATGATTACAAAGGTAAACACGGTTATGGTTTGAATTGATTGAAGGTATTCAATTCTATTCTTTGTCGTGATTCTTTCATAACCACATCATATCTAGGATTATGAGTTTGGGAAGTATATGTTTACCCTTGTCCCGTTACACAGATAGGTTTTGAGGTTGTATATGTTCATCTATGAAAAGGTTGTTAATCTGCCCCTTAATTCAAAATTCAACTGCAGATTGTATACATCGAATTTTTGACCATTTTTAATTGGCAGATGTCCCTTTATGAGTTAGATGTCATATGAACTTGGAATCACTGAATTTGGAGACTCATAGAATGAGTTGTGATACTTTTTGTGAACCTTGCCAGGCTGTACCCGAGAATACATGAACTCCATGTTCGATGAGGTGTTTGTTGGGTCAAAATTTCTTATTAGATCTGAAATTTTGATATGTTGTATAGACATGGGTCTCCTAAATACTATAAAAATTTCAGACTATTTGGTTATTGTTTGAAAGTTCATATGTGGATTGTGACTTCCTGTGACGTTTGTGATAGCTTGCTGAAATTTTGGAATATTGACACCTAAACTTAAATTCTTTAAATTTTGTAAAGAACTTGCTTTTTACATTAAAGAAAGATAAGTTTAGAATGTTCAAATGCCTTGTTCTATTATAACAATATGGCCTTGAGATGAGAATCTCATAGTATTTTAAGGTTTCGACTTTGTTATACACTTTATGGTCCATGCCATGTTTTGTGATCACTAGAGCTGTGGCGAGAGTTGAAGTATTGAGTGGGTTGAAAGTGCTCCAATTTTTGGGGACTTGAGAAACTCGATACTATGACGTCAACGCTTGGGACTATTCTCAATTGGGAAAAGTTATATGTGGCATGGGTCATCCTACTTGTATTAATGGTAGCACAATTTGGTGTTACAAAAGTGTTACGCAATGGATGGAATTATAGGGACATTTGTTCTCTATAAAAGAGTTGAGAATATACTCAACAAGAATAACTAGTGTAGTGTGGTTAGCACAAACCACTTATGACTCGAGGTCATGTGACACCTCTATGAAAGACGTGTGTTGTGCAGCGAAAGAATTGCACAAGAAATTATCAGTGCAATATTAATGTCTAGCTCTAAGATGTGGACGAAACCTATTAATTTTGTAATAGATGTTGGAAACATTTAGAGGAAACATGTTATTTTTATAAGGTAACCTAAAGATGAATGGGAAAAGGTGCCGGAAAAGGATAACAAAGGGAGGCAAACCCATGATGGATCTGAAATGAGCCTTGTAGCTGTGGTCTCCATTGTTAGTTGAAATTCCAAGGAATGATGGATTGATATTGGTGCAACTAGGCATGTCTGTTTCGACAAAGAACTGTTTAGTTCTTTTGAAACTATTGAAAATGACAATCCAAACAATTTATGAATATGGAAGAAGGTCTTCCAATGTGGGGGCATTTAACCAAATGTGGTTATACGTACACTAAAAAATACTGAACCACTTGATTTTGATTCATACGGTTGTTTGTGACTTGAAAACAAAAGGTGGTTATAAGTATTTCATCATCTTCATTAAATTGAAGCTGTGAGAAATCAGTTTTTTGTAAAAATTAAATTGAAGGTAATAAGTTGGTGGACAAGTGATCTCGGCTTGTCTCAAGTGCCAACTTTGGCTGTGAGTCAAGTTGCTCCAACTGTAACTGTTCCGGTTAATCATGGGAAAAACCGAAGAAGTTCAGTGGTTTCAACTTTAAGAGGTGACAGCAGAAAATATTTGATTATGGACTGGAAAAGCTCCTAAACTTGAAGAAGGTCAAGGAGAGATCGGAAGAGCGTCGTGAATGTTGTTGATGCTTGGAAACATTCTGATTTCCTTTGTCGGAATAATGAACAGCTTGGCTGATTCGCCATAGAACGTGTATAGTGCAAAGAAAACGGCAAGGGAATTGTGGGCGTCTCTTGAATGGGAATATAAGACTAAGGATGCTGGGGCCAAAAAAAATTATTGTTGGCCAGTTCTTGGACTATAAAATAGTGGACTCTAAAAATTATTAGTCAAGTGTAAGAACTTTAGGTTGTTTTACATGACATCCACGCAAAGGGAATGGTGTTGAATGAAACCTTCTAAGTGGCGGCTATTATTGAAAAGACACAAACGAAAGGAGAAGACATTATTGTTAAACTTCAAATTGAAGAAGAAAATAAGGTCAAAAAACGTGGATTCACTCCAATTGAATCAGCTCGGGCCAAGGTTGTGGAGCATGGTCAAAGTTCTAGGACTAACATAAACAAAGCTGGCAAAGGCAAGAACAATGTAAAAAGCTCTAAGTTGAGGCCTAAAGGTGGAATTTCTAAAAAGAAATTCAAAGGAAGATGCTACTATTGTGACAAACGTTGTCACAAAGTTGTTGAATGTAAAGAATGCCTTTCTAAACAGTGATTTAGAAAAACAAATCTACATAAAACAACAAGCTAAGGGATCAAAGCAACAAAACACATGAACACAAGTTGTGTAAACTGGTAAAGTCATTGTATGGCATGAAACAAGCACCAAAACAATGGCATGAAAAGATTATTAATGTTTTGGTGGAGTGTGGATTTAAAATCAATAAATGTGACAAATGTCTCTAAGTGAGATACTGAAAATAATTATATCATTTTGTGTCTTTATGTATATGATATGCTCATCATTGATAGCAATCATAAAATGATTAAATCCTCTAAAGACATATTAAAGTCACATGGTGACATGAAAGATATGAGAGATACACTAAAGTGATCGGAAGAGTACTAAGGTACTTGAGATACATTCATGATTCTGGGCAGCACTATACTAGATATCTGGCTGTTCTTGAAGGATACAATGATGATGCTAACTGGATATCTGATATAAAGGAGTCAAAATCTACAAGTAGATTTGTGTTTACTTTATGAGGTGCAGCTATATCTCAAAAATCCTCCAAACAAATGATTATAGCTAGGTCCACTATGGAGTTTGAGTTTATTGCTTTAGACAAGTATGGTGAAAAAGTAGAATGGCTACGACATTTTATAGAGAATATTCCAGAATGGCTGAAACCTGTGCCTGCTATCTACATACATTGTGACACTCAATCAGCGATTGGCAGGGCACAGAGTAATATGTATAATGGTAAGTCTAGACATATATGTCAGAGATATAATACCATTAGATGACTAATCTCGACTGGGGTTATCTCTGTTGACTATGTGAAGTCAAAATATAAATTGGCAGATCCGCTAACGAAAGGCTTGAATCAAGATTTAGTTGAAAAGTCCTCAAAAGAAATGAGGCTAAAACCCTTAAAGATATAAGTTAGTACAAAGGAAATCCAACCTAGTCGACTGGAGATCCCAAGATCTAGGTTCAAAGGGACAACCTAATTGTAAAGACTTGGTTAGGTCACTGTGGGGGTTCGAGACTTTCTTTATGTAACAGTGATACATGGAATGTGAGGTTAAGTGGAAAAAGCTTTTAATGATTCTTATAGGTTGAAAAGAACAACCTATGTGAGAGAAAAGTGGGGCCGCAGGGTTCAATTCTTAAAAATTATGGCAGAACTAGACAAATGTTCATGGCCACTAACGAACATAACTGTGAAAACCAAACTGTGTCAGGAAAAATCCTGTGCTAAGTATATCAATGTTTACACAAATGGCAGGACAGTTCAAAAACATCGAGTCTACTGGTCAGCGAGTAAAGTAAATATACTTTAGCAATGGAAAGTTCAAAGGGTTACACCTACCTATCTAATACAGGGTTCAACTGTTGAACTTTATCACGTCAATTTCCATTCATGTGGGGGATTGCTGGAAAAATAGGCATTTTAGACATAACTTTGAGTGCTATCTGATTCTTAATTTTGAGATATGAATTCGGATTTGTGTTCGCCTTGTCGAGAGCTTCAAAAACATATGTTTAATTGCCCAAAATGGTGATTAGGTGAATGAAAAACTGAATCTCAAAATTTGTCATAAGAAATGAGTTTGGGGAACTTTGTTTCACATCGAAAAAATAGTATTCCAATGACTTATTTAAAAATGTTTACATATTTGTAATGTGTAAATCGTACAGCTGAGACACGGATCAGAAATACACTCCGGACTACTGAACATGTGTGCGAGCGTTGCCTGCATACATGATTGCTGGACCAGAAGTGGGCGCCTGGGCTGATCTAGTTTTGCTAAAATAAGATACATAATTTGAACACTTAAACCATATGCTGAAATGTGAAAAGTTGTGACTGTTGATGTTCCTATCATTCAACTCTGTTGAATTCACATTTATTTTTTCGCTTTTGACATGCCTTATTTTGCCTATATAAAGGACTAATTTTTGGCCTTTTGAGGCATACGAATACAGAACAATTCTCCATATTTCCCTTCTTATAATTCTATTTTGTGATACTATTTAGGCATTGTTTTGGTTTGCCTGTGTAGGAACGTCGCAGCACTATTATAGCATTGTTTCTACAGGTCTCGACCGTTGTATCCTTGAATACAGACATCCAGCGTATTAGGGACGAATCTGTTTTAAGGACACTGTGTTTAACATAGGCCTCGGGTCTTTGTTTCTTCCTTTACCCATTTCTGTTTTCTGCTATTTCACACTTGCGTTGTTGTATCTATTTATGTTCTGTTGTAGACAGTGGTCTCTATTTACGTTCTGTTTATATTTTGTTTACCTTCTGTTTCTGACGAAGGCTTCTATTTACTTTCTGTTCTCCATCTATTTATGATAGTGGATTCTGTTCACATTCGGTTTCTCAACAAGTACTGCAGTTTTCTAACACGTATTTCTAAGTAAGCGTGTTATCAATCCTCTTATATTCATTAGTTATAAGAAATGCTTATAAGTCTCCTTGAAATTCAACCTACGGTGATCACAACACTCTGCACCCGCAATCATCTATCCTGTCCTCTGAACCTTGCTTCCACTACAAGTGAGTGCAGCTGTAATTATCCTTGGCCGCATTGAGGTGCAATGAATACTTTGGTGTGGCCGCAATGGATTCTAAGCTCTCTAAACCTCGAATTGCAACAGACATAATTAGTGTCTTATATTGCGGCCGCATACCTTTGTGGTAGCAATGTTCAACTTTGAAATTTTTTCATTCTCTTTTCAATCCATCATCTTTTCCTCGTTACATTTTGTTCTTGATCTATCCAAATCAATCCTTTGCATTCTCTCTTGAATTGTAACAAAAAAATTAGCATACCAACACGTGTATGTGCACTTTTAAACCAAAAATTAAAATACTTAGACACAAATTGGAGTATCTAATTAATCGAAAAATCACACCTATCAATGCATACATGTACCTCAATGAAAATAACTATAAAAATTGAATCTAGACAGTTTTTAATATATGCGATTTTGTCTTTTCGTATTTTTATTGTTGACTTTGATTCGATTATCTCATTTTGCAGTATGAGTACATAACATGTGATACTATAACTATATAATGTAATATGTTTCTATTCAGAAAAGATGTTCTTTAGTAAAACTAAATTGAGATTTTCTAAGTTAGAAATTTGTGCCCTAGATGGAAATATTTATATTACCAACATATATTTTCAAAGTTGTGATTTTAAAAATTTTTCAGATTCAAAGAATTTAATACTCATAAATGTTGCTTGGCCATAAAATGGGAATCATATGTGCGTGTGTGTGTGAGTATGTGTGTGTGTGTATATATATAAATATTTGTATATATATATATATATCAAAAATTCTAGCGGAGATGAAAATATGACATGAAAAACTGACATTGTAAATATGGCACAGTTTCATTGGCTGATGAAAAAGTGTCTATGTGGTAATCATCCAATAAATTTATGCCAAATAAAAATGTCAATTTTTTGTGTCACATTATCAATTTTTGTTTCAATGCAAAACATTATCAATTTTTTATGTCACATTATCATATATATATATATATATATATATAGAGTTTTAGTTTATCAATTATTAATTTTATGAAATTTTCAAATGATCAAAAGAACATTTTTAATTTTTTAAGAAAACACAATTTTAATTGTTAAAAAAAAGCCCAAACCAAAAAAAGATAATTGAATAAGTGACTAACTCAAAATTTTAGTTGATTATAAATCCACGTTAAGTTTCTATTATTATACTACCTCCGTCTCAAAAAGATGTCCAATTTTCTTTTTTCGTCCGTCCCAAAATATAGTACAGTTTTCTTTTTAAAAAAAAATAGAATTACTAAAGTAGAATAATTAATAGATGAAAGGGTATAATAGAGAAATAATATTAGTATAAAAGAGAAAA
Organism: Nyctanthes arbor-tristis; assembly: GCA_963692815.1. Lineage (NCBI taxonomy): Eukaryota > Viridiplantae > Streptophyta > Magnoliopsida > Lamiales > Oleaceae > Nyctanthes > Nyctanthes arbor-tristis. The sequence continues at coordinate 34,472 of CAVNYN010109315.1, forward strand.
GATGATAAAATTTACTTTTCTAAGACTATTAAATAAACTTTTCTTAATCTATTCGAAAAAAGAAATAGGACCATCTTTTTGGGACGGATGTAGTATTAAAGTGTTTTGTCTCTTCCCCAAGGTAGTCTTGACGAGCACACGGTCCCGGTCATGTTTATCCCGCTAGCTTTTTGAAGTGATACTCAAATTATGAGAGAGCTAGGCATTTTTTTCCAAAAGCAAGGCAGGATATACATTGCAATCTCTAAAGTTAAAAATAGTAATAGTGTAAATTTAATGAATACTCATTAAACTTTGGAAATGTAACTACTAACTTACTGAATTTTCAAATATTACCATTAACTCACTGAATTTTAGACGATGTTTATCATACATCACTGTTTTAACTGCTCTTTACATAAATTTAATGGTGTTAGTAACGTGGCTAACGACTATATTTTAGAAAGTACTGAATACTCACTATACTTCATAAATGTAAATATTAACTCACCAATATTTCATATGTAATAAAAAAATTATTAGATTTTTGAGAATGTTTACCATCCACTATATGAATAATAATAACAAATGAAAAAAGGTAATATAAAAGCCTATAAAGATGAAAAGAAATAAGGGAATTTGCATTTATATATGTGGTGAATGGTAAATTCTAGAAAATTTAGCGAATCTTTTGTTGTATATAAAAGTTCGGTGAGTTAATAGTTACATTTACAAAGTATAATGAATGTCCTGTAACTTTTAAAATGTAATTGTTAGCCACATCACTAACACCGTTAAATTTATGCAAACGGTGGTTAAAACGGTAATAGATTGTAAACATTGTCTAAAGTTCAGTGAGTTTAGATATATTTGAAAGTTTGGTGAGTTAGTAGTTACATTACCAAAATTTAGTGAGTATTCATTAAATTTACTCAATAGTAATAATAGACTGAAAATACTAATCAACGCCTTTCAAAAAAAAGAAAAAGAAAATACGGATTAACAATAATAATGAAAGAAAACCAACTAACTCAACCATAGATGCAGTATTAAAATAACTTTTTCGAAATTTAAAACAATTTATTCAATTTTTTGATAACTTAATGTAATAAAATTTTTATTATACGTTTATATATCTAGGGATGCATCATGCATGGTAACAAGGCGGAGAAACCCAGCTCTGACACAGACAGCCCGAACAAGCGGGTAGTTCCTAACTCAATCAGGGATGGGGCAAGGTTTGGGATTGCTATCCTTCACCCTATCCCGCCCCTTTTAAACTTCAGTTGTAAATTTTAATACTTTATAAAATTTTTAAATTAAATTGTAATATGTATCTTTTTTTTTTTTTTGTTAAATTATGTTTATGTGTGTTGTCTAATGATATTCAAGTAACTTTTCACTCCCTTGATCAAGTGTTTATGTGTTTAGTGTGTTTTGTAAGTGTTTATTTTTTAAAAAAATTAGATATCGTTAATTAATACATATTATAAATAAATTGCTATTATTACCATTCCTGCCGTGACCCTAATTAAATAAGAATGGGTCAACCGCAAGACATAGATGAAAATTTCTTGGAGACGCAGAGGAGAAGAATTGGTTCCCTAGCCTGTAACATGCCCGTTACTGTTCCCACCCCCCCTCTCTATATATATATATATATATATATATATATATGTATATATTTGTATGTTAATTATATTTCATAATCAAGTTTTATAAATTATTATTCACATATTCATTGTTAATACTGTGCGTCGCATGCATGAGTATATATAGAACTAGTCTAATTATAAATCTAAAATCTTCAGTTAATGATTTCACTTTTAATTAACCCATAAAGGTTTCTAATATTCTAAATAATTTTCTCACCTAAGGTTAAGAAAGACTTCAAAGGTTTCAATACATTTAAATTAAATATATTTGTTCACTTAAATATATTTACATGAATTATTTTTGTTACTTTCATTCTGCAGATATAAACTTCCCTTGAATATTCGTATTAGCCCACATACACAGGTGTCTAATACTCTAATAATTTTCTCGCCGAAGGTTAAGCAAGAATTCAAAGATCGGTTTCGATACATTTAAACAACTCTGCAGATATAAACTTCGATTGCAAATTTCTCATGATAACTATATTGTTATATTCTGATTCGTAGTGGCAAATACTTGATTTATCGAATACACCTGAAAAGACTTGTCATATTCCGTACATGCTACGTGGCAATAGCCTAAACCATGGCAAATAGGCAAAGTAATCATCCTGCACATATAAGGATATCAAGTCGATCGTGAAGTTGACGTGTCCAATTTATATTTACCTGTCTTTTTTTATTGTATTGATTGACTCTATATGAGACACGTGTTCCAATACTTTTCATAGAACAAAATAATGTGGAGAAAGCATCAACTATGCTTTGCCTCTTTCTCCATTGCTATTGGAGGAAGAATGATTAAAAAGAGTGGCTTTCCATTTCTTTGATAAAAATTAGTCTATAGAATGTAAAATAATTGAACATAGTACATAAAAATCCTTGGTCTTGATTTGGCACTTGGAATGTTTCTTGTTTCTTCTTTTTAATTTGTATATTCAATTGAGTATTTGAGTCAAAGTCATTAACTTGTAAAGAATGTAAATTATATTAAGAGCCCACCATTATATTTGTGACTAGTTATTTATTAGGTCAGAAAAGTTTCAAATTTACTAATCATGTTATCAAAAGAATGAATGTCAAACAATAATTAATCCACCTAAAACAATGGTGGTTAAAATAGTGTGGTGGATAGGTCAAAAAGGTCATTCTTCTAACAATTCCACATGATGTAAATAGAATGTGACACTTTGTTTATTCAGTTGAAAAGATAGGTCGGTTGAAAAGATAAGTCAAATTGAATGGTAGAAAAAAAATTTCTAATATAGCACAATCAATGCCTAGTCTTGGTATTATTGTTTGAGAAAACTTAAGTTGATGGTTTTTCAACTAATTATTCTATAATTATTACCATTACCTGAAGGACTGTTTAAATTTTCAATAAAATGATTACCAAGAATGATAGCGGGAACAAAATATTTAGATTAAAATTTATCGCCACAAATACTCTTTGAATAAATACAGGTTTCATGTGAAATGACTCAAAGAGATGTTAATTGTTAAGTGGCATCATAATTATTAATTTAATTTTGATTTTTCAAAAGTCATTTTTGGCTAAATTCAATGGATTGCATCAAATTTGCCATTTTGGTTTCACATTATTGGGAATTGGGAAGTTTAGTCTAAAAGGAGACTAAAGCAGCAAGTTATGCAATATTCAAGGACCAAACTCTAATTTTGAGAAGGATTTCAAGCATGCAATCCCAAAATGAAAATATAATTATTTTCTTAGATAGAGTAAAAAATTATTCTAGAATGATATATTCTTAAAATAAGTAAGTGACATATTTTATTGTTCATTTTATATTGGCTATTTGTACGCGTTCATATATGAAACAAACCCCAATGTCACTTCGTTTGAGAAAATTTTTGTACTATAGGGTTGCAATGCTCGACATTCTAAACAAATGAAATAGTGACAACTAAATATGAAGAATTACTTTAGTTAGTTGATCAACTAGGACCTTTATGCAAGCTAAATTCTAAGAAGCCAACGTTGGCCACGTGTATAGAGCCCACATTAGAAAGTAACCAGATGAAACCACTACTGGTTTCATTCTAATGAGGGCTCCGTCTTATAGGGTCAGCGTTGTCTTCTTAAAAAGAGTACTTTATGTATGCTTGTCTCGTTTCATTTGTCTAAAGTATTGAATCTTGTTATTTTAGGAGGAAAATTTTCAAGATATTAGAATTATTTCAAGATGCAGCTACCAAATCCAACCATAACATGCAATTGAACTCAAGAAATTTTTCTTATAAAATGAGGTCTTTGCCTTTTTCACCTTGAATAAATTTACCGTGGAAAAAAAAATACACAAACTTTTACTCAAGTAACTCTACTATATGCATAGTTTTTCTATTAGGTGTTTTTTATTGGCAGTCGGGCTTTATACACAGCCCAATCTGCCTTTATAGAAATCAGGACTATATGCAATAATGTGTCAAGTCATATGTAATTGTTTTCTATTGGCAATCGGGCTCCATACACAGAACTCGATCTGACTTTATAGAAACCAAGATTATCTGAATATGTTTAATTGATCATCTACTTATTTGCGAACTCCTTTCATTAATGCCAAGCAATGTATGTTATTTATTTATTTCATTTATTTATTTATTTATTTATTTTTGATACATTGGGGATATATGGGAGGGGACGGACTTGTGTGATTCGAATACAGGACCTCTTGTATAGAACATGAAAAAACCTAATCACTGTAATACTTGTTCAAACAACTATTATTTATTTATATATGTTGATGATAAATAGAGAAAATAAAATTAGCGGTTGAACACGGGCCAAGAAGTGCTAGAGCGGACAATATTTGGGAGAAAAGCTGCATGGCTTTTAAACATAGTGGGATGTTGGCGTAAGACACAGATGAGTGGGAAGCATGTTCTTAGCTCAGGCTCTTATGCTTGTTTGAACGACACGCGTCTAATGTCTCTTTTTTTTTTTCTTTTCTTTTTAATAAATTTTTTTGTTGGGCACACACACAATTCCCATAAATTCAATTATTAGTTGTTGGTAATAAACAGTGAAAAGGGAACTACAACAACTTCCATTTTCTATTTTTTTCCCCTTAAAAATGGTAAAAGTTTTTCATTCTAAAAGTAAAAATGAATCGCACCTCCTTGGCTCTTTGACTCAAGGAAGGGGAGATTTATATCTGAACAAGATTGAACAGTACAAGCCACGTCTTCTTCTTTAATTATCTGCATTGTTATTCCATATAAGTATCTATTTAGGTTTTTTTTTTTTGTATTTATATAAGTGATTTCTTAAACGGTCTTTAAAAGAACGCGAAGAAAATTTATTCCGTCTTAAAGTAAAAGGCGTATAGTAGTGTTTCTTCCTTGCTTCCTTCATTCTTCTTCTTTTGAATTTTTTTCATAAGGTAAGTTTTCTAGTTTGACAAGAATTATATGAGTTGAAGAAATAAAATTATTTGCTTTGTTAGTCGGGCGAAGACGACAACAGAGAGAAATTTGACAGACAACATCAACGGCGCACTACACCCCTAAAAAAATAGAGAAGACAACGTTTTCTTTTCTTTACTATGCTACTTTGACATTTTTAAGTGATGAGATAAAGAATTTTCAATCACACTGCGTTGGCAATGTCATTTGGAAGACGTCTCCATCCCACTCAAAATAATACAACACTTAGACAAATTGATAATGTTTCAAATAATTATCCATTTATAAATAAAAAGCAAGTTTTTAAATAAAAATAAAGTTTAGTTGATATTGTCAACCTTTATGCTATATATGAATTTATTTTTTATTTTGACTATATATAGTTTCTTTGTTACCAAACATCATTCTACAATTAAAAAAATATATATATCATTCTACAAGCGGCATCGGTTCTTTGAGATCAAAAGTTGTGATAATTATATTTTTAATTTCACCATAGTTTAGTTTTAGCTTTTGCTTTTATACTTGATGAACATTTCCATGGTTTTATTATTATTACTTTTTTTTTTTTGGTTCTTTGTGTATTAGATATTTATGTTGTTGGGTCCGGTTTTCAAACTAAATAATTTTTCCTATAAAAATATAGGAAAATTTTAAAATACCCTTACTGAAACTAAATACTAACAAACCACACACTAAAGATTATATAAATTATTTAGTAATATAATGGAAAATATATGGCAAATTTTTATTCGATTTTTTAATTTCAACTTTATAAAAAGGGGCGAATATGAATTCATTTTCACAATTTGGTGAATAATTTTGTTTAATTAATAAAAAAGACTATTCAAATAGTAGGTCATATTTTGTATTATTTGCAAATTAATTAGTAGATGTTTAATTTACTCATAGTATTTCAGTTGTTAATTTTATAATTATCTTTTCAAAAAATTGAAGAATAAAATAGAGAAAGAAAAAATTAATTTTCGATTGAAGATACTAACAATTAAAAATTTGTAGCATAATTATAAGGTAAATTTGGTCTCTTTAGGGTAATTTTTTTTTACTTTTTCTAATTTTTCCCCCAAAAAAAATGAGCTTTGTTATCACTAAATAAAATAAAATATTTAAAATGTAATTTTTGAAAATATGGTGTGTAAATTGTGAATACACCCTTAGCATAGGGAGTGTTTTGTAAATCTCTCATATTACTAGTTTTAATTATATTTTAAACTGGTATAGCACATGTGCGATACATGGTAAAAACAACGTTAAAAAATATAACAATAGGAATTTGAAAAATGAATGAAAAACATTTATACATTAGTTGAAAGTATAAAAAATGAATCTACATCAACGGAAACAATTAGACCAATAAACTCAATAATGGAAATCTTTTCCTACATTCAATGGGACCAATCAACTTGCATGACATCAGTATAGATTCTTATTTATTAAGTATAGCATCCCATCTTTAATGTTGTATTAGTGAAACTTTATACTTGAACTATGAATTAACTCTTTTCTCTAAATATCTTTGAAATTTTAAAAATTTCCATCTTATATGATTTTGAAACTCAAACTTATGGAAAATAAAACTTGATCTGAAAGAAGATTAAATACTTGTGAGAAATCATTAAAGATCGATTTTTTGATAAACAAATCTAAATGTAGATATTTCTTAAGTTTCCAATTTCCAACTCATTATGTTAAAATATTAAAAATTTTTAAGAAAAAAATAAAAACCTAACCCCAGTAAGTTTTGCGTGTTTCCAATGAGAATGAGATTAAAATCCCCCTAAAAACGTTATTGACATTTAAGTAAAGATCATTGAGGTAAACTAAGTTGACAATATTCTTTTAAAGTTATAGCGTAAGTACAAACTTACCAAATATTTTAATCTATCAACTACCGTTGACGACATTTCAGTGAGCCCTTCTCCTTGCAAAGAAATATAAGTCACCTAACATTTCTCATTACATGCATTTTCCGCAAACTTACAGCGTGTTTGATTGCATTTGTCTTTCATGAAAAATATAAAACTCATAAAAAAAAAATCAATCTTTATGAGTTTCTTTGGGACATGAAATTTTAAATTCGATGGCAGTGGAAAACATGAGAAAATAGGTAAAACATGACGTTAGCAGTTAGCTTACAACACCAGTCAAAGGAGAGAAATAAAGTAGAAATTACACTTGATTTAGATTAATATAATATAATATAATATAATATAGATCTTAAGTTAATAAGAATTGGAAGGTATTATCGTCTTTTTAAATAAAAAATGTGAGTTGAGGTTGAAATTGTCAAGTTTAAAATGTTATGATTAAATTGCACAATAAGATGAAATGTCAGGATTAAATTGGGCAAATTAACCATTTCAAAATAGAAAAGAATAAAAAAATAAAATTTAGCACTAGCCATGACATCGGCGATTTAGACGGGAAAACTTATTTAGATTACTCTTGATTTATATATATATATATATATGTATATTGTGATTTAAACTAGTGTTGTAGTGGTTAAACGCTCACATCTCATATAAGAGGTCTTGATTCACTTGTTAATTTTACATCCAATCGCGCACACGAAATTTATAATAATATAATTAGCTGATTTACAATAAATCTCTTAAGAGATAGGGAGAGAGTTTAATGTACTAATAATCGATAGAAAAAATGAGAAAAAAAATGAAACGATAAAGAAAAGAAAAGAGATATGACCTCTTATATGCAGCTAAAACATGATGCCATAAGAGTACCAATATATATATATATATATATAACAATATAACTCTCTTAAAATCAATAGCATGCTATACTTATCCAACTTCTTTTTTACATTATACAATCACACTTAACAAATATGGTTTTCTCACA
>CAVNYN010109504.1:2171-34356 GCA_963692815.1 Nyctanthes arbor-tristis
TTATGATTGAGTAATTATATGGATGATGTTTAATGTTTTATGGTTTATTGGTTTAGTTTAGGATTAATGAATTTTGGATGATGTTTAATGTTTTATGGTTTATTTGTTTGGTTTAGGATTGATGAATTTTGGATGATGTTTAATGTTTTACTGGTTTAGTTTAGGATTGAGGAATTTTTGGATTGGCTAGTGATGGATTCAAAGATTAGCATAATTTAGGAAGAACTCTTAGAGGTCACGATTAAAAAAAGGAAGAAATATAGTATTTAAAAAAAATTTTCGGGGGCGCTGCCCCCGAACCCCTGAGAAGGGGGCTCCGCCCCCTCACAACCCCTCCCCCAAACAAAAAAATTGTTAATCTAGTTCAGTATAGGGATCCATTTTTCGGAGTTGGCCTAGGGCCTCAATAACAACAGGACCGGCACTGGATGTGAATATTGGGAGCCTCAAAATGAAGATTCCATCATTCCAAGGGAAGGGTAACCTAGAGGCTTACTTGGAGTGGGAAATAAAAATAGAGTTAATATTTGAGTGTCACCACTACTCCAAGGAGAAGAAGGTAAAGATAACGGTGGTTGAATTCACCAACTATGCATTGACTTTGTGGGACAATGTCATACTCACTAAAAGGAGGAACTTGGAGAGGAGCGTGAGCACTTGGGATGAGTTGAAAACTATTATGAGGAAGGGATTTGTACTCAACCATTAATACCCGGGGCTTTATCAAAAATTGCAATCTCTTACTCAATGATCAAAAAGCGTCGAGTATTATTACAAGGAGATGGAAAAGGTAATGATGAGGGCTAATATAGATGAAGATAGAGAGGCCACCATGGCTCGGTTCCTTAGTGGGTTGAATAGGGAGATAGCCGACATGTTAGAACTATACCATTATATGGAATTGGAAGAACTTGTGCATAGGGCTATCAAGGTGGAAGATCAATTGAAAATGAGGGATAGGTCTACTAAGAAGAGTCATAAGAGGTTCCAACTGGGTTTGAGCTCTTCTTGGAAGACCAAATGGGGAAACAAGAAAAATGATAAGGTAACAACAAAAGGTAAGGTTAAATCTTCGAAGGGGAATGGAGTGTTGGTCAATAAAGATAAATCAAAGGCTAGGGCCACATCCACTAGGAGTAGGGATGTTGTGTGTTTTAAATGCCAAGAAAGGAGACACTACTCTAGAGAATGTCCTAATAGGAGAGTGAGGAAGATGAATGAGATGAAAGTGATAGTGACGATGACATGGAAGGGGTTGTTAGTCCACCAAAGTCCTTGATTACCACGACAGCCCTCAACACTCAAGTCAAGGTTAATGACAAGGGAGAACAAACAGAAAATAATTTTCATAGTAGATGTCATATGGGGGGATAAGGTGTGTAATGTGATCATTGATAGGGAAGTTGCACTAATGTGGCTAGTTCTGCCATGGTTGATAAATTGGGTCTACCCCTAATGAAACATCACAATCCCTATAGACTACAATGGTTCAGTGATTATATAGAGGCAATGGTAACCAAACAAGTGCTCGTCAACTTTCATAAAGGGATGTATAAGAGATCAAGTGTTATGTGATGTAATCCCTATGTAAGCCACTCACATCCTACTAGGAAGGCCAGGTCAATTCAATAGGAAGACCATACATGATGGGATGAAGAATAGGTATAACTTTCGTGTGTAAAGGAGACCGATTGTCTTATTGCCATTAAGTCCGGAAGAGGTCTACAAAAATCAAATAAAGCTCAAAAAAGAAGATGAGGAAGAGAATGAGAAGAAGAGAGAAAAAGAGAGTAAGAGGAAAGAGTCAATTATGGATAAAAGAGGAGATGGAAAAAAATAGTGAAGAAGAAAGTGAGAAGAGAATGGAAGAAAAGAAAGGGGAAGAAAAAAGTGAGCTTTTATGCAAAAAGAGGGGAAGTAGAGAGAATGGTAAAGAGAAATCAACAAATCAACAAGTCTTGTTGATGGTGTACAATGAGTCACTACTTAACCTTGATGAAACTCACAACTCCCTCTTCAATTTAGCTATGATTTGTTATAGGGATTTGAAGATGTATTCTCGGAGGAGTGCCTAGTGGGTTACCACCCATTAGAGGCATTGAGCATCAAATTGATTTCATTCTCGGTGCCGTTATTCCCAATAGGCCGGCTTACCAAAGCAATCTCGAAGAGACCAAGAAGCTTCAAAGACAAGTGGATAAGTTAATGAGTAAGGGATGTATTTGGGAAAGTATGAGCCCATGTGCTATACCTATACTCTTGGTGCCAAAGAAAGATGAAACCTATAGGATGTGTTGATTGCCGAGCCATCAACAACATTATGGTAAAGTATCGACATCCCATCCCTAGGTTAGATGACATACTTGATGAGTTATATGGTTCTTGCATCTTTAGTAAGATTGATTTGAGGAATGGTTACCACCCACTGCTACAGAATTTGATAAAAAAATGGCAATACACGTCGGTTCGTAGAAAAAATGATGCATAAAGACGATGTAGTGGCAATTTTGAATTTAATTGTAGTAATATACACATCGGTTCCTTTTAGGAACCAACGCGTGTAATGTAAAAAAAGTATAGGGGTCGGTTGTCAGTTGGCAACTGAAGCCTATACTTTACAATAAACGTCAGTTCCTTTGCCTTATATATCTATAACCTATATAAAACAGTTGGTGGTGGTGGGCCCAACGTCATTACTCTTCTGTATTTTTGTCTCTTTCTTTTCTTTTCTTTTCTTTTCCCCACTGTGTACCTTACCTCCGCTGACAACACCAAGCACCCCATTTTTCTTTCCTTTTTTGGCCCTCTACGTTTGCTATTCCAGATCCCCTATACAAACCCTAAGAAATATTCAAATTTTCTTCTTTACCATCTATATTTGTTGCACTCTAGATTTATAACTTTATCTTTCTTGCTTTCTCGTCATGAGTAGACGATTTTATTTATCATTTTCGTTGTTTAACTTTGAAGATCAGAAGCAACAATAGTGCTTCTATGTCGTCTTTTTTTTATTCGTCTGTGTCATCGATTGTGGGCGTTTTTGGTGAAGATGGTTTCCGGAGCACCAATATGAAATTTGCCATTTTAAATCCTCCTACAAGTTCTAGTTTTTGAAGAACATGGTTCCCACCATCTTTCTTGGAGAATTTAGTAATTGATTTAGTGTTAAATAAATGCAAATCTTATTTTCCATTTTATGAGGCCGTAGAAAACTTTGATGATAAATTGAGAAGAAGATTCTTGTGAAGGAAAGTTCGAGAATCCACTGTTGATTGGGGTAAGTGGTTCTAAATTTTGAAAAGGTGGTAATGTAAATGGATGTATAATTTGGTTTTTGGGTTCTTAAATATCAGCTTAGCTATAACGGTTGGAGTGATCAAATTTACTTGCTAGCTTGGTATAAGAAAATAAAAATCCTGATACAAAAAGACTCTCAACAAGATTATCACGAGTTGTAGTGTACACAAAATTTTAGTCCTAATCTTTGAGACAATTTTGTGAGAGGCAAATGCTTCTCACAGTTCCAGGACAGAGTTACGTTTAACAACATTGAAATATGAATAAAAATAAATAAAAAAATAAAAAAATAACAAGAGGCGTCGGTTCTTAAGAGTTGACTTTAAGCGTCATCTGACAACTGACTCGTATACCGTTACTATTTACATCGCTGTTAAAGGCACCGCTTCAAAACCGACGCGTATTCTTCAATACAACTGACGCCTATTGTGCTATTATGTAGTAGTGACCAAATTAGAATGAGAGAATGAGATGAATGGAAAACCACTTTCAAGACTAAGTATGGTTTGTATAAGTGGTTAGTCATGCCATTTGGTCTTACAAATACACCAAACACTTTCATCAGATTAATGAATTATGTATTGCGTGAATTTATTGGAAAATTTGTTGTGGTATACTTTGATAACATCTTAATATATAGCAAGACCTTGCATGAACACAGTGATCATTTGAGGTGTGTGTTTGAGGTTTTAAGGGAAGAGAAATTGTATGCCAACCTCATTAAATGTCACTTTTGCATGGATAGAGTCATCTTTTTTGGCTATGTTGTTAGTGCTAAGGGTATAGATGTGGATGAAGAGAAAATCAAAGCTAGAAAAGAATAGCCTACTCCTAAAAGTGCCACCAAGTTGAGGAGTTTCCATGGATTGGCTAGTTTGTATCGAAGATTTGTTAACGACATTTGTGCACTAGCTTCACCACTCACCGAGGTAGTTAAAAAGAATGTTGGGTTCAAGTGGGGTGAGGAACAAGAAAATGATTTAATGCCATAAAAGGTAAGTTGTGCTTCACACCGGTTCTTGCGGTACCTAACTTTGACAAAACTTTCGAGATTGAATGTGATGCCTCAGGGATAGATATTGTAGCGGTCTTGATGCAAAAGAAAAGGCCAATTGCATATTTTAGCGAGAAGCTCAATGGTGCCGCCTTAAATTAGCCCACCTATGACAAAGAGCTATATGCATTGGTAAGGGCCTTGGAAAATTGGCATAACTATTTGTGGTCAAAGGAGTTTGTGATCCACACCGAACATGAATCATTGAAGCACTTGAAGGGGCAAAGGAAGTTGAGCAAGAGACATGCCAAATAGATAGAATATATTGAAATATTTCCATATATCATCAAGTACAAACAAGGTAAAGAAAACATCGTGGCCGGTGCCTTGTCAAGAAGGTACACTCTTATCACTACTTTAAATGCAAAGTTGTTGGAGTTTGAATATCTTAAGAAATTGTATGCCAATGATGGTGACTTTACAAGTGTATTTGTTGCATGTGAGAAGGTTGTTTTTGACAAATTTTATAGGCATGATGATTTTTTGTTTCGAGAAGCTAAACTTTGTGTGCCTAATTGTTCCATGAGGGAGTTGTTTGTTAGAGAAGCTGATGGGGAAAGATAGATGAGATATTTTGGGGTGAAAAGGACCTTGGATATCTTGTAAGAGCATTTCTTTTGGCCTAAAATGAAAAGATATGTAGAAAAGGTTTGTTCTAAATGCATAAAACGAATGTTGGACCGAAATGGTCTATACACTCCTCTACCCATTCTTAGTGAATCTGGGACCGAAATTTCAATTGATTTTGTTTTGGGTTTACCTAGGTCTAAGAGACGAAGTGATGCAATTTTTGTTGTTGTGGATAGGTTTAGTAAGATGGCTCACTTTATTCCATGTCATAAAACGAATGATGCCACTTATATTGCCGACCTGTTTTTTAAAGAAATTATTAGGCTACATAGAGTTCCTAGGAGTATAGTATCATATCGAGATGTGAAGTTCCTTAGCCATTTTTGGAAGGTTTTGTAGGGGAAAAATAGGGACTAAGATTTTGTTCTCAATCACTTGTCACCCTCAAACGGATGGCCAAACTAACGTGGTAAATAGGTCTTTAACACAACTCTTACGAACTATCATTAAGAGCAATTTGAAAAGTTATGAGGATAGTTTGCCTTTTATTGAATTTGCCTATAATCGAAATGTGCATTCTATGACCACTTTATCCGTTTGAATTTGCTTACGGTTTTAATCCCTTGACTCGTTTGGATTTGATTCCTTTACCTATTGATGAAAGGAATAGGTTAGATGGAAAGAAGAGGGCCAAGTTGGTAAAAACTCTTTATGAAAAGGTAAAATTTCAAATCGATCTATTTGAAGAAAAATGACCAATGTGCTTCTCAAACTAACAAAGAAAGAAAGCATATCACTTTTGAGCTAGGTGATCGGGTGTTGCTACACTTGAGGAAAGAAAGGTTTCCCAATCAAAGGAAGTCTAAACTATAAGCCTGTGGCAACAGTCCTTTCCAAGTCATAGAGAAAATTAATGACAATGCCTACAAGCTTCATCTTCCAAGTGATTATGGTGTTTCCGTCATTTTTAATGTCTCTGATTTATCTCCTCTTGATGTAGGTGAAGATTCGAGAGCAAATCCTTTTCAAGAGGGAGGGGATGATGAGATTCAGGAAAGTCAAAGCTTGGCCTATTTACCGGTTGGCCCCATTATGCGGTCAAAGGTCAAAGAAATTCGAGAGTCAATAGCAGGACTAGTGTAACAATTCGCAAGTCAAGTCTAAATTGGAGAAGCATTGAAGACCGTGTTTGATTTGGACGCAAGAGAGCCAAGAGAAATCATTTTGATTGAAGTAGGGACCACTCATGTGGAAAAAATGGAGTTTGAGGCCTAAAAGAATATACAAAATAAGTTTTTGATTGATCTGGAGCCAATCAGGAAGTTCAGGGGCTTAAGAAGCAAATTTGGGAATCACCTTTTTCTTTTTTTTTTTTTTGATGCCATACGGCCACACCCCATCGCCCATGCGGAGGCAAACCAAGCTCAAAACAGGTAGGACGGGAAGCGGAACGCACGGTGCAGTCATACCGTAGCAACAGTGCGGCCGCACTCAGCTGGACGGTAACTCCAAAATTCAAATTTTGAAACCTCTTTTTTCCCCTTTTTTTTTCTCATTTCTTTATAAATATTTTGGCTCCAAGACACCTCCTAGTATAAATAGAATTCATTTATGTCTTGTAGAATAGTTTTGGATATTTGAATGAAGTGTGTGAATATTTTCTCTTCCATTTCTTGTTCTTCTTTGAACTTGATTAACTTTAAGTGTTGATTTCTCTTGTGAATTTGATCATATATCTTGAGTGCTTTCATCCATTACTATTGGGGGTTAGGGTTTATATCATAGTTTACTTGAGTTGGTTTGTTTGAGTTCAAGATCAATCTCCTTCAATTTTAGCTTTCTTGGGAAGATTCAATCAATGTGAGAATCTTTAGTCAATATACCAAGGGGGTTCACATCATAATATAGTAGATCGGAAGAGAGTACTTAGAATTAGATTTACATAAGTATAATCTATTAACTTCATTTATTTAATCACTTCACATTTACTTATTGCCTCTGGTTCTATTATGCAATTCCCACATTCTCCTTCACATTTACTTATGGGTAATTATATTACCACTACATAATTTAATTCCCACACCACAAATTTTTTTATTACTTAGAAGCCGTTAGATAATATTACATTAATAACCTTTTTAAAATAATATGTTCCACAATACATTATCTTTTTTAATTTCCCCACCACACAATCAAAATTCAAATCTTGTTTTCTTTTTTTTGCCCCCCTCTTCCCCGGCTGCTCTTATTTTTACGCAGTGAAGATTCATCCATTTCTAGTCAAGGCACCGGCAATGGCTCCAAGTCGACTTCACAATTGACATAATAAATTAATTAATATTTAAAAAAAATTCAAAGTATTAATTTTTTATGATTTCGGCACCAACAATTTAGTAACCACTCATCGCTATATTTTGATTGTAAACAATTATAATTATTCTTTTACGAATCTATATAGATATTGAAGTTTTTCCGAATCTCTAATACTAGAGGAGATGTTTTAGGGATTTTTCTTCAATTTGGAACATCAATAGAATGAAGCTCATAATTTACGGCAGCCACGTTGTGTTTGCCCCGGCAACTCCGATTTTGGTTCCCGCAAAATGTAAAATACGGTGGATGGTTTTTTTTTCTGATAGTTGTGCAAGAGAATAATTTCAATGAGATTCGGGACCCAGAATTCTTTTGACACTTTCACCATGGTTGACGGCGGGGAGATGATAGCACTGATGCAGAGTAATGTAGGATGCCGTCCAGAATTCTGAAAATATAATGTGCACCACAATGTATCTTACAATTTGTATACTTTCACATTTGTATCTTTGTAGTTACTTTATTTGAGACTTACAATTTGCATAGAAAAGAGGAGAAATATAACATAGCAAGTCGGATTCCAAGAAAGAGAAGAAGAAAAGGAAAAGACAAGAAAGAACAAGATGTATATTTGATACGTAAAGCATCACCCCGAGGTAGAACTTAGAAAATTAGATAGATTTTGAATGAGGATTTGTGAATTAGGGTTCGTCTGTTTGATCCTTCAAATTTAATTGAAACAGTCGGTTATATTGATGCTTTCGATTGTAATTTGGATTGGGTTATGGGAGGCTGATATTCAATGTTGGGCTTGTTTTTTGTTTTGGACCTAACTGAAAAATTCCAAAAAAAAAAAAAAAAGACGATGGAACTTTAGAAACACGAAAAAATTCTGGTACTCTAAGAGTACTGAATACTCAGTACTCCTAACAATTAAGGACTCACATGTGAGATTCAGGGCCAAATTAAATAACAAATTAGGACCCTTGAATCTATATATAGATTTCTGATTGACTGGGAGTACTGAGTTCAGTACTCCAAGAGTACTGAAATTTTTTCCACACAATTGTACTGAGAATTGAAAAACACAGACAAAAGAATTGGTTGCCACAAAATACTCTAACATGGAAGATGTGGCCACCAATTGTCAAAGACAAATTGCCACATATTCAAAATTTAATAACATTGGACACACCCACTGCGGCTCAAATTTGGAGTCCACCTCCACTAAACTTTATTAGGAAGGGAATTTTACATGGATACCCACTAAGTAAATATGAATTAGAAATATATGTTAAAAACTTCACATAATTTTTAACCACTAAACCAACGCTTTTATCTTCTTATTATTTTTTTAACTTCATAAACCACTTTTCTATACGTTATTATTTGATTAAAATGTGACTTTTTCTTTCTTTAAAAAACGTGACTTGTTTCTATATATGTGATTTTTCAGTTAAATATGACTTTATATATATAATGTGACTTTTCTATGTGTGATTTTTTTATCTATTGATTATTTTATATGTGACTTTTTAATTAGACAGTAACACATATATGACTTTTTTCAATTAAAAAGTCACATTCCATGCAATTTTTTCAATTGAAAAGCGATATAATGATTAAAATCATAGATTTACACAGAAATCGCGTTTCGCGTAACTTTTTATTTTAAAAATTCACATAGTATTATTTGCATTTACTATACACGTCACTTGGAGTTGGCTGTAACAAATCACATCCTATGTAACTTTTTCAATTAAGAAGTTGCATAGAGATTAAAATTATAGATTTACAAAACATCGTTTGCGGTGTAACTTTTTGTTTTAAAAACTCACATAATAATTATTTCAAATTTACTACACACATGACTTAAAGACAGTTGTAAAAAGTCACGTTCTATGAAACTTTTTCAATTAAAAAGTCACATAGAAATTAAAATAATAGATTTACACAAAAATCACGTGTCGTGTAACTTTTTATTTTAAAAAGTCGATTTGGCATTTATTAAATACGTGGCTTATAATAAGTTGTAAAAAATCACGTTTCATGTAATTTTTTTTTCAAAAGTCATTGGTATTTACTATATACGTGACTTAGAGATGGTAATAAAAAATCACGTCCCATGTAACTTTTTTAATTAAAAAGTCATATAAAGATTAAAATCGTAGATTTACACAAGAGTCACGTGCCGTGTAACTTTTTTTTTTTTTTTTTTTTGTGAAACAATCAATTCTCATTCATCATAAAAAAGTTGGGTACATCACTAGGCAAAGCACTAGCAAGCCAATTTGAAATCTCTCTATGAGTACGAACTAGGGCTAGCTAGTGCCCTTTTGGCTAAAGTATGGGCAGCCATGTTGACTTGTCTTTTCACAAAAGAGATCTGTAACTTTTTATTTTAAAATGTCGTATAATGATTATTTGGCATTTACTATATACATGACTTAGAGTTAGTTGTAAAAAATCACGTCCAATTTAACTTTTTTAATTAAAAAGTCACATAAATATTAGAATCATAAAAAATCACACGAGAAAGAGAGAACATGTGGAGACCAAAGAGATGGAAGAGCGCAAAAAGTTCAAAAAAGAGAGAGAGAGAGAAAAAAGGTAAAGTAAAATAAAGTAAGAGGCTCAAGCCTTCAGCGGATAGAAATTATGACCCTAATTTTATAGTAATTGATGGAATTTAGACGTATACCCTCATGTTTTTTTTTTAATTATATATATATATATTACAAAGGGGATTGTGGATTGTAGAGGTGTGGGATTGAACAATTGGCTAAGGATTTAAGAACTTAACTAAGATGCTATCAGACTACAGGGGTCTTGGTCTCTCATGTTAATCATATTAGCATGTATTTTTCAACATTTGAAATAAAAACAGTGGCTGACCTAATTTTCTCAAAAAAAAAAAAAGAAAAAAAAGAAAAAAGGCTATTGGGCTTAATGCTATACAATTTGGGGTGGACTAAGCTCCAACTCGACCCAGCTCACCACTAAATCCGTCCTTGGCCATACTAGAAGAGGTCTAGCTCCAGCTCACCACTGCTAGAAGAGTTTGTCTGGCTGAAAGACATATAGTAAGAGATTGATACTACCTCTTCTCCTCTTCTCATAGGAAGTTTCATGCACTAAACGTCTGGTATCGTAATTTATGGGATATGTATGTTGTCATCAACTCATCATGATTCATTTCTAAATGACATCAACGACTAATATTATATCTATTATATATTTCGTACTATTACGACACTAAAGATTTAATGCTTGAAACTTTTTACATCCCCCGGGCGGCATTTTATATGATTTTGTGTGGTTGATGATTAAACACAACACATTTCTCCCTTAATACTTAAAATCCGACAAAAAAGTTTCTTTTGACGTCCTCAAGCAGTGTTTGAAAGTTCAAAACACAACCTCACCACAAATTCTAAGAAAAAAAAACAAATAGAGTTTATAAAAAATGGATTAGTCTCTAATTTGTCCCCATAGGCCACATAGCCTATCAAACCCCAAGCTATAGAAAAATCTAATACAAAATGCCAAAATCCCAAATGGTAAAAAAAGATCTCGTACAAGGAAAATGCAGAGATATATCGACAATTAAGAAAATGCCACGCATACCAATTCCAAACCACATCCGTTCCCTCTAAATTACTTCATATTCACAAATCTGTTCTTTCAATTTGATTTCCCGTGCTACTTTTCACCCTGATTAGTCAGCTCTTTCAGGTATGTTTTGGGTTTGTTTGAGGAAGCGATTTACTCAATTTTGTTGGGCTAACACCATTAGCGACATTAATTTGTGTAATTGTTTGTTTAGCCGTGTTCTTTTAAAAAACGTAGAAATATTTTTCTACAGCTGAATTAGTAAAGCTTGATAACTTAGTAGTGTAATTGAAGCACAAGATTATTTATGGGTTCAAGTAAATAAACTAATCGCAAATTTTTTTTTTTAAATTGATTGTCGTGGAGAAAATTTGTTTGTTTTTCTGTCTTTTTTTTTTTTTTTTTTTGGAAAAAAAGAATTATGCTTATCTGGCTGAATTAGTGAAGCTTGGTACTTTAATCCCATTCTAGCTCAATATCTTTTGCGGATTGGATTGACCGGGAATTATTAAGAAAATTAAGCACAAATCATCATCAGCTATACGAAGTTGAGCTTTTCTCGTAGGCTACAACTCAGTTTGGAAGCTAAAGCTGGATAACTTAATGTCATGTCATTGAAATTCAAGATTTTTTTGTGGATTCAACGTTTGAAGTATGCAATTGTCATTCTGTATGCTTTGTTGAGTGTTTCATTTTGTTTATTAGGATCTTGGTATTTTGCCCCTTCAAAGGTTAGAAGCATGAGTAATAAGAAGAAAATTGAAAGGGGTGAGGCTATTGTGGATTTATTTACTAGCTACATGATCACATTAGTTTATTCATATTTATTTTGGATTATTTTACCGTAAGGAGTAAGGAATGCGTACTATTTTTTAGTCCAAGGAACTTCGTTCATTTGGATCTTAAGGTGGAAATTGGCATCTCAGTAGGTGTGAACGAATTTAATGTAAATTTTAGGGTTTGACCAGGACTTCAGTTTTAATGCTGGACAGCCATAAGGGCCAACTTGTCCTTTTTTTTTTTTTTTGACATTACAAGGGGATTGTAGGGGAGGGGAATCGAACCTTGATCTTTTTATTTATTTATTTAAAGGCGTGGAACTTAATAAAGTATAGTTGTTTCATTTCGTCTCTTGGTGTCTTCTCAATTTGGCATTTGCACTGAACCTCACAATACATAACTCTTTAGAATATCTTGAATGGTTTAAATATGATCTTTTGATGTATGCCTGAGCATTTTTATTGATTTGAAAGGTTTATATTGTGTAGTGTATTAAAGATGGCTGCATCCTCTGCATGCGTTGTTGGAAATGGTTTCTCTACGCAAAATTCTAGAACAAGTTTGATCAAGGAAATTTATGGGAAGAAGTTTATCCTCTCCTCGCGGATTCCATCATTGAGTAAGACATCAAAAGCAGTCATTGTAAGAGCGTCAACAGATCAGAAGCCGAATGGAGGGAGAAGAGCCTTTCTAAAACTGCTGCTTGGAAATGCTGGACTTGCTGCACCTGCATTACTAGGCAATGGAAAAGCTTTTGCTGATGAGCAGGCTGTTTCTAACTCAAGGATGTCTTATTCTAGGTTTTTGGAGTATTTGGATAAGGATAGAGTGACAAAAGTAGACTTGTTTGAAAATGGAACCATAGCCATTGTTGAGGCTATCTCTCCGGAGTTGGGTAACCGAGTGCAAAGAGTTCGCGTACAACTCCCCGGACTAAACCAAGAGCTCCTTCAGAAGTTCAGAGAAAAGAATATCGACTTTGCTGCCCACAATGCGCAAGAAGACTCTGGTTCTCTTTTATTCAACTTGATTGGGAATTTGGCTTTCCCGCTTATCTTGATTGGAGGTCTTTTCCTTCTCTCAAGACGGTCCTCTGGTGGAATGGGTGGTCCTGGTGGGCCAGGTTTTCCACTTGCCTTTGGTCAATCGAAGGCCAAGTTTCAAATGGAACCAAACACTGGTGTGACGTTTGATGATGTAGCTGGAGTAGATGAAGCAAAGCAAGACTTTATGGAGGTTGTAGAATTCTTGAAGAAGCCTGAGAGGTTTACCGCTGTTGGTGCCCGCATTCCTAAGGGAGTTCTTCTCGTTGGCCCTCCAGGTACCGGAAAGACATTGCTAGCCAAGGCAATTGCTGGTGAAGCAGGTGTTCCATTTTTCTCAATTTCAGGGTCAGAGTTTGTTGAGATGTTTGTTGGTGTTGGTGCCTCACGAGTCCGTGATCTTTTCAAGAAGGCAAAGGAGAATGCCCCCTGCATTGTATTTGTCGATGAAATTGATGCTGTTGGGCGTCAAAGAGGAACTGGAATTGGTGGTGGAAATGATGAAAGGGAGCAAACCCTCAACCAGCTTTTGACAGAAATGGATGGTTTTGAAGGGAACACTGGTATAATTGTAATTGCGGCCACTAACCGTGCAGATATTCTTGACTCTGCATTATTGAGGCCAGGAAGGTTCGATAGACAGGTAACAATGCCTTTTTTGATTGGGAGTTCTTAATTCTTATGATAAGCTTTATCAACAGCATTATGGACAATTCTGCCGAAGAGATCTGCTAATAAGTGACTTTTAAGCACTCCCTAACATTAATATACTAACGCAATTCTGAATCTTGTGCAGGTGACTGTTGATGTCCCAGATATTCGTGGAAGAACAGAGATCTTAAAGGTTCACGCTAGCAATAAAAAGTTTGACTCAGATGTATCTCTTGAAGTGATAGCTATGAGGACACCTGGTTTTAGTGGAGCAGATCTTGCAAATCTTTTAAATGAAGCTGCCATACTGGCAGGTCGACGTGGAAAGACTGCAATCTCATCTAAAGAAATTGACGATTCAATTGATAGGATAGTAGCTGGAATGGAAGGGACAGTTATGACAGATGGGAAGAGCAAAAGTCTTGTGGCATACCATGAAGTAGGCCATGCCATCTGTGGGTGAGTAGAGAACTAAAAATATATAAGAAAGTTTACATTAACTTAAGAAATTTTGCTGGGTTATATTATCTTGTTTTATGAATGTGAAAGTTAACTCAGTCATCAACCCAGGGCTGAGCATTTTCTTCTAATGTTGTCTCTGGCTGTAAACTAACTTCCTGCCCTCTGATCATTCCGAACCTGCTCACACCCTAGGTTCCATATGCTGCAGTTGTTGCTACTCACGTCTTGCTTATACACAGCAAATATCTGTTTGGACAAAATTAATGCATTTCAGGATAAGCCTAATAGTTAGTTGATCTTTGTACTTGAAATTTTCCAAATGAATATTGAGTCTTAAGTGGATTTTATGTGGCTTGTATAAACATAGGCTCAGATTCATGTATGGGGCAGTTTATTATGGAATGTCAGCAATTTTACATTCTCCTATTAGATCTTTAAAGGGAAAAGGCAAACTTGTTTCAGTAGGGTTGTTGAGTATATATGTGATTTCTTGCATATGAAATATCTCCATGCTTCCATTCTGCTTCATTTACCAGTGTTTTGCAATATACATGCTTCTTTTTCCATCTTTCATGGCATTCTACTCAAGTTACATTTATAACATGAAATTTCTCTTCATATTTTTAGCTTTACCATAGCCAAGTTCACACTTATATTTTTATTTATTTATTTATTTATTTTTTGCCCTTCTCAAAAAAAGGATTGAGTTTTGCATATTCATTTAAGTTTTGATATTTTGTTATTTTGCAGAACGCTGACTCCAGGGCATGATCCTGTTCAAAAGGTTACTTTGGTACCACGTGGTCAGGCACGTGGGTTAACCTGGTTCATTCCTGCAGATGACCCGACCTTGATCTCAAAGCAGCAACTTTTTGCCAGAATTGTTGGTGGGCTAGGCGGAAGAGCTGCTGAGGAAATCATATTTGGAGAGCCTGAGGTTACTACCGGCGCAGCTGGTGATTTGCAACAGATCACTGGTTTAGCCAAGCAGGTAACATTTCCTTTTCCACTCCTCGCAGTAGATTCTGGATTCACTGTTAACTTCACAGAGATATTAATGACCAACAATACTTCAGAATTCAGAACTTGTTGACATGAAATCTCTCCCTCAAGGGGATGGGACAATAGTATTTTTTTTCTCCCTATTTTTTTTTTTTTTATAAAGAGAATCAAGGGGATAGGGGCAATTTTTCGTTTTTTTTTTTTTTTTTTAAAAGGAGAATCAAGGGGATAGGAGAGATTATTACATTTTATTCTTCTTTTTTGGCAAGCATTATTTTGTGATTTTATTAAATTTTGTGTTTCCATTGTAGATGGTTGTGACTTTTGGCATGTCCGAGTTAGGTCCATGGTCACTTATGGACTCATCGGCTCAAAGTGCTGACGTCATCATGAGAATGATGGCAAGGAACTCGATGTCAGAGAGACT
Organism: Nyctanthes arbor-tristis; assembly: GCA_963692815.1. Classification (NCBI taxonomy): domain Eukaryota; kingdom Viridiplantae; phylum Streptophyta; class Magnoliopsida; order Lamiales; family Oleaceae; genus Nyctanthes; species Nyctanthes arbor-tristis. The sequence continues at coordinate 17,383 of CAVNYN010109504.1, forward strand.
CGCTGAAGACATTGATGCTGCCGTTAAGAGGATTTCAGATAGTGCATATGAAATTGCTTTGATCCACATCCGGAACAACCGTGCGGCAATGGATAAGATAGTGGAGGTCCTCATTGAGAAAGAGACAATGAGTGGAGATGAATTCCGAGCAATTCTTTCCGAGTTCGTCGAGATCCCTGCTGAAAATCGTGTTACTCCTACACCTTCTCCTGTAACTGTATAATAATAGCCTGGATATATACATAACAGCAGACCATCGTCAGAGTATACAGTTCTCATTGTTTGATGTATCGTATCATGAGAATTTTATGTTATCATGTAGCAATTTCCACTGATACAACATTTGATATCAAAAGGTTTAGAGATTCATAGCTTTTGTATTTCCACGTGAAAAGCAGTGTAAATCACCAGCCCTTTTTTGTCGGTTTAGATTTATACTTTTGTCATATGAGTTACAGAGAGAATAATTCGGATAGGGATTCACGATGGTACATTTTCAGTGGATAAATGGAGCATATGTAAGAATATATATAGGGTAGTAATGTGCGCTCCTCGTGATGAGAGCAATTTTGTTGACTCCCTTTAGTAGCGGTTATTCTTCTTGGTGGTCCCTTTAAAATTCTATAAATTTCAAACGGGATTTGTGTCCCTCGGGAATCCATCTCTAAACATTGACCTCATGAGTCTTATGGTTTTAAGGGTGGCCCATGAGCCCAAGATTTAGGGATGGATCCCTATGGAACGCAATTCTGTTAGGGAATTTACAAAACGTTGAGGTGACCATTCACGTGGTCGTTAAAGTAAACAAAACCGTTGTGCTGATGTCATTTCAAAATGACATGTCAACATAAAAAGCGTGTTTTATTGTTGATGTGTAATTACGTCAACAACTATGATTTTGTCCACCTTGTGGTAAAAAAGTCATCTTGTTAAGGGAACTGATAATGTCACCTCCGGAACAAAATGGGTTAGCAGAGCATCGTCATCGATACATTGTCAAAACGGGGCTTACATTGCTTTATCAAGCCTCTCTTCCCATCTCCTATTGGACTTTTGCCTTTAAGATAGCGGTTCACCTAATTAAAATCGATTGCCTACTCCAACTTTGGAGCTTCACAGCTCATTCCTCACTCTTTTCAAAACATAGCTTAATTATAATTCACTAGGACAATTCGGTTGTCTTTGTTTTTTGTGGCTTCGGCCGTATAATCAATCTAAACTAGAAGCTAGATCTCGCCCCCCATCTTTCTTGGTTATGATACAATAAAACTACTCTTATCTCTGCCAAGACATTGCTAGTAAAAAGCTATTCACGTCTCGACATTTTTGTTTCATAGGAACAAACTTTTCCCTCCGCTAATCCTGAGCTACCTATTCCAACACCCCCAGCCACCTCTGTTCATGTTGTACCCGTTGTCCCTTCTGCCCAATTGGCCACGGCATTACCTGCCGTGGCAGCCACCACTTCTGCCGCAAAAGAATCTACTGCGGCTACTACTATAAATTCTGCCGCATCACCTTCTACTTTCTAGTTTATGTTGATGATCTTATAACTCCAAAGCTACTATATCCTTCATTGATGCTTTCTCTTCGTAGTTCTTTGTCAAAAACCTGGGTTCTTTAAGCTTTTTTTTTAGTGTCGAAGTTCTTCGCACCCGTACTTTCTTTACTTAAATCGACATAAGTACATAGTAGATCTCCTTGCTAATGTCAATATGACAGAGGCTCGTCCTCTCCCCACTCCTCTCTCTGTCTCTTCGAAGGCTTTCCATTGTGTGACGCTATTCAACATCGTCAAATATTGGGAGCTCTCTTCAATACTTGTCTTTTACTCCTTCCAGGTATCAGCTTTGCTGTAAACAAACTCTCTCAATTTATGAGTCACCCTTTTGAAAATAACCGGACCGCTCTTAAGCTTGTCCTCTGCTATCTTAAACACACTCTTCATCATGGTTTGCTCCTTCGTAAGCTCCTTCTTGCAACTTTTTGCATTTCCTAATTTTGACTGGGTGGGCAATCTTGCTGATATATCGCTCATCCACCTCGGCCTACTTTATTTATTTTGGGGCTCTCCTATTTCTCTGAGCTCCGAGAAGTAATGAACCATTGCTTGGTTTTCCATCGAGGCTGAGTATCGTGCGCTTACCTCCTGCTTTTCTGAATTTTTATGGATCTCTAATCTTCTTCGTGAACTCCATGTCACTATTTTCACTTCTATTTTATTTTGCGATAACTTGGGTGCGACTTACCTCTCTCACAACCCAGTTTTTCACTCTTGTATGAAATATGTGGCCATTGACTATCATTTTATTTGTAATCATGTGGCAAGTGGATCCTTCTGTGTCTTACATTTCTACCAAAGACCAACTTGCCGAAATCTTGACCAAACCTCTTTCTTCTTCTAAATTTCTTTTCCTTCAATCCAAGATTGGAGTTTCTGACGGATCCTTCATCTTGTGGGAGCTAGTTAAGGAAATTGTTAACGTGTTGCCATCACATACGAAAGAAACACATACGAAAGATGACGAAGATAGGTCTCGTATGACAAAGACTAACAATTGTTCAATATAATATAGCTGTATATAAATCTTTGCATTATTGTAATTATCTTTTGCCTTATTTATTGTAACATTCTTTCCTATTAGTTTTATAGGTTTGTTTGGTGATACTAATCTGGATAGCTACTTTGATGACATAGATGTTAAAAAATATAATAGAGAAGGAATTTATGGTAAGATTTTGAACTTGGCGAAGTCACATAACTAGCTTTTTTTTTCTCGCTCATGCGTTACATGGGTAGAGTGATAATGTACATTTGTATCAAAATTGATGTGTAAGTATATTTTTTAAACATCATGTATAAATAAAGTACAATATGCCAATTGCATTATATAAAATTACGAATTGATATGTGAATTACGAATCACACGACGCTCTTCCGATCTCTAGAATATTGAGCATAAATTTAGTTGCATAACTGAGTCTATAATTCTAAGACTCCTCCAAACACATCGTGTAAGTTCACATGTCCAACTTATATAAAGTTGTAATGATTAGCAGTCAAATGATTGAATCATAATCAATTATTACAGTTTTGATTTAGTATTTGACGTATTAAATTAATATTTTATTAATAATATATTAATAGTTACCCTCTTATATACTCGATTAATACTTTATTATATTTTACTTTTAAATCATATAACTTATTCAATATTATTAGTTAACATTCTAACAATACGTATTGGGCATGTACATATCCGTATTCGCTTGATATCTGTTCAGATAAAAATTTTCATACACATAAGAACGTACCCTCCCGGCATACCCTTTTAATCAGATAATATCTCATTTCCCTACATACCCTTTCAATTGGGTGAAATTTTGTCTTATTTTGTACAAATACCCGTAATATCACGTTGTTATTTTAATCTAGCAAATAACGAATATAATTCTTAAAAAAGTAGCATGCTTTTATAATAACAATAGTTAGAGGCGTAATAATTATAATGATAAATAAAATATCAATATGACAAAATTTTTCATCCAAAGTTGATCTGTTAATAGTTATGTCTGAAATGACTACTGGTAAATCGGAATATACTATGGTCCAATTGCAATTTTCACAAATATTAAGAAAAATACAATGAATAGTGTTGGAAATGTAAAATTTAATATCATTTCTCTAATATACCATTTTATTTATTAAATATTCTATTTTAATAATATTTTATGGGTTAAAATGCACATTAAGTAGGGTTTTAAAAGAAATTTAATATTTCAACTTCTTTTTTAACAGAAAAGTGGACTATATTTTAGGACGGATAGAAAAGAAAAATTGGACTAATTTTATGCGACGGAGGTAGTATGAAAATAATTAAGTTTGTACAATTAATAATTAGGAAATTTTTGTAAGATAATATAATGAGTTTAATTCAATGTTAGATTTTTTATTAGTTTGAAATTTTTTTGGTTTGTATAATTTTATTTGCGGAAATCAAGGAGAGATTTGATGAATATTTTTAAACATATTGCTTAAATACATGTTTAATGTTTTTATTATAATTTACTTTAAAAACCATACAACTTATTCAATTTTATTAGTTAACAGTTTAACGTTGTGTATCATACGTGTACTATAATTCATGTACCCGTTTGACACCAATGCACAAAAAAAAAATTCATACGTATGAGATTATATCCACTCTATATACTCTTTTTGTGACAGTCTCAATCTCACATCGCTTGAGTAGAGAAAGAGAGACCAGTTTATATGCCAAGAGACCCACTCCAATTGACATGAGGCCTTTTAGGTGAGAACCCAAGAGCAAAACCGTGTGGGCTTGGCCCAAAGCGGACAATATCATGTCAAATGCTGATTTTTTTTATGAGGCTCGATCTTTATTGGATGACTTAAATGACTTTTGTTTATTTCCTTCTTCCACTAATGGGGTTAAATCGATTACATCATATGTCAATACAAGATGAGATTAAATTAGGAAGTGTCAAGATCTGATTGATTGGAGGGTCAAGACAAAGTTCATAAAATATTGCAACTTCGAACGTGGTCTTGACGCTTCTGTCTGTTGTGCTTAAGACCCCCATCTGAAAACAGAATACACGAGATGTAGTGTATCAACCACAGCTTTCGGGTCTCAATACTTCATTCAGAATCAGAATGGCAGATTATGAGACATTTATTTAACTCTGTTTTGCTCTTGGTTTATGTTTCCTTTTTTCAATTATTCCATCCAATTATCATCTCAACAAGTCACAAACATCATGCAACTTCATATTCAATAGATAACCGTCATACTTGACACATGGAAGTAATATGGAAGAGGGTCACAAAACACAATCGAAAATCCCTTTCTTCCCCTTCCATTTTGCAGATGGTATCAGATAAGAGCCCAACCGAAAGTGTGGCCAACGAGGACATTAGGCCCCTTAGGTGGGGTGATTGTGACATCCTCAATCCCACATCGCTTGGGTAGAGAAAGAGAGACCAGTTTATATGCCAAGAGACCCACTCCAACTGACATGAGGCCCTTTAGTTGAGAACCCAAGAGTAAAACCGTGCGGGCTTGGCTCAAAGCGGACAATATCATGTCAAAGTGGAGCGGGTCGTTACACTTTTAACTATATAATATCTTGTTTTATTATATATAGTTTAACAAATAAATAATAAAATCCTTAAAAAAATGTTTCATGATTTTAGAATAATTGTTTTTACCGTGATACATGTATCTGCTCGATATTTATTCATATAAAAAATTACATTGTAGATATAAGAACATCTAGATTTGGAATATAAATTAGGAATATATATATATATAAAGATTTTGCTCTTCAATTAGACGAAAATTATGGTGTTGTCCGAAAGGTGTAATCTTATCAAATCCTAGCAATAACTTTAGGAAAGCATTAGTGTTACTCAAAGAAGACAATTAAAGAAAAGGACTACTTTCCTTGGTATAAATTTCAAAATTTTACCATGTTATCTTATCAAATCCTGTCAAAAAATTTAGAAAAGCATTAGAGTGTTACTCAAAGAAGACAATTAAAGAAAAGGAGTTCTTTCCTTGGTATAAATTTCAAAATTATACCAAGAAATCTTAAAATTATACCAAGATTCTAAAAAAATCCTATAAGATTTTGGTGTGGACTTTAGAAGGGGAGGAATTTTAGGTAGAGTTGAGTTCTAATCAAAGAAAGGAATTTGAGGATTTCCATAGAAAGGGATAAGGGAGGGAGATATGTCAGTTAGGGATGTATTAAATAAAATGCCAGACAAATCAGCTTTAGCGTTAGACATAATAAAGAGGCAGGAAAAATTCAGCAATTGCTCCAGAAAAAATCAATTTTGTACCATAAAACTATAGTATTATATATTATATGATGATATGATTTCAAAGAACATTAAACTATGCAACTTAGATATTTATATTATTACGTTGAAGGTTTGTCAAATTAGGATGATCTGTGTAAAGTCGATAAAGACGACAATATGCGGAGAATCAAGAATAGTTGAGTATTTTCTACGAGTTTCTCGAATATAAGTAAATTTTTTTTTATATTTTACTTTAAGTTTTGCGAGTGAGCATTTATAGTGTCATCATTACAACTAGATTTCCACCCGTGCAACTTCTAGTGAAATTTCATGTTTAAAATAAAATGTAGCCTAACTGTGTTTGTTAGAGTTGATGTCACAAAGAAACTAAAAGTCATGCTCTGTAAGTAGTTATGTGCGTTGGCTAGCAATATGTAATGAATTTTCTATTTTGTATTTTAATGGTTTTCAAGAGTACACATCAACTCATATATTGAAACTTACATTATATATGTTAATGTAAAGAAAATTAAAACTATAGATTGTATTGATGAGACTTTATTCGAATAATGAGCACATATAGATGTTTCACAACACATATAGATATTTCACATTTACAATAAGGAGAATCAATTAAAAGATATTTCATTGGTAATATGTGCACTGAACAAAGAAGATTGAGATCAAAATTTGTTACTTAATGAAATACAACATTTTAGGTCTCCATTACAGAATGTAATCCTAACTGTGTACAACCTACACTATCAAGGAATTATTAATTGAATTTCAAACTGGTATGACAGAATGTATCCAAATCTTACAATTTATGGTTAGTAATTAAAATAAAAAACCATTAAGAAATGCCACGTAATAGAAAAGTTATTGTATATATAATCTTTAGCAATCTAAATATTAAGGAAATATGTGCAAACATCCCTTGAACTCATAACAAAATTATCAAATATTTAATGATTTATATTGATAGTGGAAGATAGTAATAGGAATATAATGGTTATCAAGAGTTATAAAAAGTTATGTTTAAAAAAACAATTATTATTTTTACTGTTTGAAATAATAAAAAATGGAAATAGTTCGTAGAACATACGGCCGTAAAGGATTTTATTGGCTCCCACCAATCGATCCATTTTTCAAACCAATTAATTTTTCAGAAGGTTTTGTTACAGTCACCCACATACCACAAGAAATGATGCGTAAACCATTCAATTCACTATACTTGATGTCAAAAAGCGGAATTCCCAACTATTAAAATATCATATTTAATTGAACTAATACACCATATAAATCAAAAGTCTAGGAGTTAATTCCATAAAATTACTTACATTATAAATGAAAATGCCACTAAGTCATGCACCTATTTTAATAAATATATATGAGTAATTGCAATGACAAAACTACAAACACTCTCCCACAAAACTTCATAAAAAGTATAAAAAAGAAAATTTTAACTTATATTCGAGAAATTTATAGAAAATACTCAAAAATTCTTGATTTAACATAATGGTTAAAGCATTTCTACGTCTTCATGGAGGCAATTCTATCCTATTTTCCTTTAAACCAACACAGTGATCTATGTGAATAGGAGCAAAATTGCCAATTATGTTTTTGTATGAAATTATAATATTAATTAAACTAATTCTTTATTTCTTTTATAAATCTAATTTAATAGGTTTATGAATTTAGAGACGTTGCAGACAAAATGACTTAAGATTGGGGTAATAATTGCTGACGATTTATTGTTGTACAAAGTAAAGAAAATCTTTCTTTTTGATTCTTACAGCTTTTCATTAGAAAAATAAAAATGGATTGACTAGGGTTTTTGTAGTGCACGTAGAGAGAAGAAGATAGGAGAGGGAAAACACTTATAATTGTTGAAAAAGAGATGATTATTTATGTCATTTTAATTTTGACCATTATAGTATATTTGAAAAATGGGGTGAGGTTAATAAAAAACCTACTGTTAATATAATTAGCCTTCAAGTATATTATGTGATTAATAATAATATTATTTTAAGGGAAAACACGTGAGAATAATGATATATAAATAAAATTTGTTAAAAGAAAAAAAAAAGAGTTGGTACAATGGTAAGTTTCATGGAACTAATTACTTGACTTTTGATTTATACGACGCATGAGTTCAATTAAATATGATATTTTAATATTTGGGGATTCAGTTTTTGACATTAGTTATGGTGAATTGAGTGGTTTGTGCATTTGTTCTTGTGATATGGGGTGATTGAAATAGAACTTTCTAAAAAATTAATTGGTCTGAAAAAGAAGATTGTTTGGCGGGAGACAATAAGATCCTCTACAACCGTATTTTCTATAAATTATTTCTTTATTTATTATTTCAAAAAATAAAAATAACAAAACACTTGTTTTTTAAATACTTTTTTATAACTCTTGATATCTATTATATACCTTTTTACTATCTTCCATTACTGATATAAATCAATAGATACTTGGTTATTTTTTATGGGTTCAAGGGATTTTTTGCTAGGGGTGCGCGTAAAACTCGGCAACCTGGCTAACCCGACCTACCCAACTCGATTCGTGTCAGTCTGGGTTGGATTTTTTGAACCCAAGGGTTGGTTTCGGTATCCAATTGACTCAACCAAAACGGGTTGGGTCAGTTCTCGATTTCGTCAGATGAACTCGACCAAACCCATAGACCCGACCCATGAGAACCATGTTATGTAAACCCGATTAACCCAACCCACAACTAGAATCTCCAAACTCTATATCTTCAATCTTCATTTCGTATTCTAATCCCATCATACCCCTTCACCAAGAATATACTTATTATTTTCCCTAAGACAATGAGACAATAGCCATTAGTCAATATCCGCAAACACTTCAAGAAAAATTTCCTTATACTAATCCCCAAACACTCATTATTCAAAATCTTAATCTTCTGCTTAACACCCAAGTATTGATGCTGCATGTTCTTACTTTATACTTTAATCGACGCATCACACAAGGACCCCTTGAAGGGATAGCTTATTGGGCCTTGTAAACGGTAGAGATTGGAGAGAGTTGATAGCAAACTAGAGAGAGAAAGTGGTAACAACATAGCAAGCAAAGCATATTAGGGTTTTGGTCATGTTTGAAATCTATTACATGGTATGTTGGGCTGGGTTTCTTGTGACAAATCTTGGGCCAAGTTTAAAGGCAAAAAAAAAAAAGGAGAAAAGAAGAATAATGGCCCAAAAGGAGAAATCGACCCATATTTCTCCCTTTACTATAGCTTACTTGTTTAAAGGTTGGGGAAGTTTAGGGTTGGGTAAAGGGAAAAAAATTCAAGGCTGGCCCATAATAACCAGACTCAAATTGACCTGACCCATTGCGGGTCGGTTTAGGGTCCGACCCAACCCACCCAACATGACGTCCACATCTAGTTTGTACATATTTCTTTAATATTCAGATTGCTAAAGATTACATTTACTATAACTTCTTATTATGTGTCATTTCTTAATGGTCTTAGATTTCAATTAGATAACTATAAATTATAGGACATGGATGTATTTTGATAACTGTGCATTTGACACGCTTATTTATGCTTTAACTAATTGAGTGAATTTCTACTCACTTTTATGTCAATATTGTCTTTGTAGGTGAATATCCTCAATTTGGATGAGAACAAGGAAAAAGAAGAGAAAAAATAAATAAAACGTAAAAATTCTAAAGTTTGGAGACCAAAATGAAACATGTTAAAAGATGAAGGACTTTAGGTACAAGCAGTGAAGGGTGTGAAAAAGGAGAAAAACAAAAGTTAAGGACCAAATGTGCAAGAAAAATTGATGATGAGGCCCAAATGAACATTTTGAAAAGAAGGGTGTAAACAACTTGTGGAATACACGTTACACCCTGCTACAAACTACAACGAGAATAACCTTATCACGACAAGGTTGTAGAATGCATTCTGTGACCTTGCATAACCTATCCTGAAACACCCGAATTTTCATATGTTGAGGGCTCTTTGTGCAAATTTAGAGTAAAATACGGTTTTTGACTTTCAAAACTTGGGCATTACTATATATATATATATACACTTATTTTCTTAGTTCTAAGGGATGAGAAAGTAGGATTTTGAAAGAGGTGCCCTTGAAGCCTCCATTCTAGAAGAAATCAAGAAGAAGATAGAAAGAAGCGGAATATAAAGATCAAGCCCTTTAAAGGAGAACATCTTTTCATCTTTTATTTTCCATTATTTTCTCCATTGTATTGTGTTGCTTTATATATTTATTTTCTTTTCGTTTTTCCATTATGAGCTAAATTGTGTAATGTTGGGACGATTCATGAAGTTTAATCTAATTAATTTCTATGTTCTTATCATGATTTGTTTACCCATTTCATGTATGTTTGTTATTGAGCTTAATTTCACATGTTTGCTGGATCACCAAATATGTGATTTGTGAGGTGTATAATGATCGAGAGATACTGTGCATCTTAGACCGCGTAACAAACACCCTAGGTTCACTAGGTGATCCATTGAGTTGATTTCATAAACACTTAATGCAATTAATTGGTTTTAATTGACATAGAGATATAATAGGTTAAACCAATTGGTTAGGGCTAATTTTGACACTCGAGAGAGGTAATTAGCTAATTTAGGAAAATCGGGTCTAACATAGAAGATGGGTAATTTAAGTGCTTATTCAGGAAGTAATTAGCTCAAGGTTAAGTGGAGTCAAGAATCCCAACACCTAACTTATCCAATTTATCCCCATTTATGCTTACATTTTTATTTCATTTTAGTTTACTTCATTTTTCCAAAAATAACTTTTATTGTGTGTGTCTTTTATAGCATTTTGATCTGAGTTAAAATAAGTAATTCAATCACATGTAAACAAATCCTCGTGGGATCGACAACCCAGACTCATTTTCCACTTTATTACTTGCTTACGACTCGTGTACTTGCAGCTAGACACACCTTTTAATTCGTAAAAATTTTTTTGGCGTCATACTGGGGATTGATCTTATTTTTTTTGAGTTAATTTATTCCAATTCTATTTCACATTTTATTATTTATAACCTTTTGATTTGTTGTTAAAAAAATGGTAGGTCATGATTCATTTTCTGATATTGATAAAGAAGATGTGCCATTGATTTGTTTCGTTGAGACACAATGAGATAAATTGATTGAATGCTATGGGCTTGTTGGAATTGAAGAGGAAGACTTGCCATTTAGATTATTTTACCCAACGGAAACATAGTGGAACATATGGCTTGGGGACAACATTTGACTTATCCATGGTTTATCTACCAAGATGAATGGGAGTCACATTTTGAGAGCCTCCTCACACTCTTCCATAATAAAATAGAACGGTTGAATAACATCGGGGCAAGAGTAAATGAAGTGCCTCAAGAATTGAGTCAATTACTCAAAGTTTCGGAAAGCAAACTGATCAACCAACAAGGGATTAAAGAGCATCTTGAGGTTGGCAGAATGATGGCCCTGGAGCACTTTGAAAATAAAACCCCCATTGATTGAAGCCAAAGAAGAAATCGAGATATACATTATTAAGTTCGAACTGGATGTGATCAAGTCACATGACTTTGAAAGGGGCAAGAGAAAATGGTGTGCAATAAGCACACAATTAAGAGAAGTCCCACTCAGCAAGTGTGGCAAGAAATCAAAAGTTACGTTCAAAGTTTCACGAAAGGATTCTTGCTAAGAAGAATAAAGTTTATTTAATGACATTAAAGAAGATCTTGTTGGGAGGAAACCAAATTTTCCAACTCTTAAATTTCTTGTTCATTCAATAATTAGATTAGATATTGATTAGTATCAAAATTTGCATCTTTGATATATCATTTCAAAGTCACTAAATGTCCATTTGATAGTAATCCAACAATTTTATTGAGCTAAATAGATTTTCATGTCACAAGTCCATTTTGTATGAATACATGGTCTAAAAATGCAATTAATAAAAGTATGTATTCATAAACTTATTGAGAAGTATTATACATAAAAATGGTGTTTATTGATGCATTTTTTTATGTGTTGTATGTGTCGGAAGTTCATGGCGCAAGTGGATCAAGACAAGTCTGGAAGATCAACAATTACGTCTACCATAAGCAAGTGTCAAATAAATAATGATAATGGAGTTCTAGCGGTCTAATGAAGATGATTCAAGTGAGATTGGAAAGATAACTTAAATATCTAACTTAAATATCTACAAAATCATCCCATATAACCAAATTCAAATTCGGTTCACAAAGTTGTCAAAATTCATCATGAAGTTACAAGTTGTGTTCTTATCAAGATAAGGTGTTGACTAGTGTGCAGTCTTTAGTATTTTGATCATATCAAACGTTCTAGACAACAGAATGGTGTAATTCAAGTTGGTGCATACCTCTAAGAGATTTATCTACAATCTTCATCTTTATCATATTCCTAGAGTCCGGACTTACATCAACAAAAAGGGCCAAAAGTAGACAACCAGAAAAGATTTTGACAGTTAAACTTGCCTCCTATACAGCTACTGATTTTTCAAGCATATGTTGAGCTTTACTTATCCAAATTCTATGATTTTTGATCCATTAGAAAGATAAGGACAACAAGTTATATATTATCATCAATTTCTAAACCTGGACTAAACATCTTCCAAAATTGCCTACAATATGCAAATTGATACATTTACATGATAGCTGCTGGACAAGTGGGCAGTGCTTCGTATTTTGGACGTATCTAGGCCTACAAATTTCCAGTTAGTCTGAATTTTTTTCCAACACAAAGAAAACACATTTTGAAACAATCTTTAAGTTGGTAATAAGATCCAATTCAATGAATATCATCATCAAAATATAGCTAAATATTGCATCAGATTTGCAGGAGCCAACAAAGCATGTGGATTAACTTAGATCAAGTTGCAACAAGCAAATTGGTGTATTTTCTCTATATAAGGAGCACTCTGTAGCCACTAAAGAGAATATTTTTGGAAAGCAAATACATAGGAGGAGGAGGAGGCCTAAAGGCCGAAAGGCTGATTTTGGGACGAGCAAACGCTAGATGTGAACGATAACTTCTCCTGTTTGGTTCTATATTTCTATCTCATGTATATTTAATTTTATTTATTACCTAGGTGAATGATGAAATCATGTTAGTTATCTAACTTCCTATTTTGTTATTGATTCCAAATATTATGTACACTAAACGTCTATAATTCCGGTTTTATCAATGATAAATTATGCTTTTATCTCTAATATCAAGTATTATTGATTGTTAGAGAATTTATCCATTCTTAGTTTTGAAAGTTCAACACGTAATTTTATTTGACTACTTGTGATTCATTAAGTTGTCTACATGTAGTGCTTAGAGAATTACACACTTGAAGCGAAAAGATATCTACATTAGATTAGATATATTTTGAGCTTAACAATAAACACTTGCGGTAATAAAAGATTGATCTCTTATTATTACTCAAATATTAGAATCAACACAAGATAGGAATTATTTTCTATATATTGGTGAAATCTGTAACCTTGATAATCTTTATCATTTGAATTGTATTCATAAACTTTTGCATTCTTTCTTACTTTTACGAGTTTATATTTTAATTATTAAATATCAAATATTGTTTGGAGCTAGGTTAGAGTTAAATCTAATTCAAAGTCATAGAGTTGTTCCACATTTATATTAATCCTCATAGGATCAATCTCAGTACCCACATTTCTTTATTTCAATCGATTCGTGCACGTGCAAGTATTTAAAATTGACACAAGAATTTTTTAGCGCTATTGCTGGGGATTGCTTCGGAATAACTCCTTTTGAGTCAATGTTAGTTTAGCTCTTCTACTACTTTTTCTTTAACATTTGTTTGAAAGGTTTCTTTTGCTAGATTTTGTTTTAATAATAGATTGAAATTTCCAAAAATAATAATAATAATAATAATAATAATAATTATTATTATTATTAAAAGATTATTTTTTTTGCTTTTTTATTGTATTTCAATTGTTCTTGTTAAGTTTTATTAATATTCCCATTTTATTTAAAAAAAAAAAGAGTGAAATTGGAAAGATGCATCCAATTAGAACATTTAGTCAACATCATAGGGAACTATTTTATGTGGCTTGGGAGTGATTTAATTCTTTGATATGGAATTATCTTACCCTCAACTTGCCAAAGTCGTATCTTCTCCAAATCGTTTACAACTGGTTGAGTTTTGAAGCAAGAGAATGAGTATATTATAGTATTATGACAATTAATGATGGAACTCTATTCACAAGAACTGAAGATGAGGCCTATAATTTATTAGAGGAGATGTCAACTTTTTATTACTATAATAGCCACCAAATCGTCCCGCGTTATAATTACCCTAACCATATGACCCAATCTTTTGAATATGAATAAGAAGATGAGATATCACTAGAAAGAACTTTGGTTCAATTCATGAATTCTACAATGAATTAAATAAATCGTATGGAATAAAATCTTAAGCATATCATAGAACGAATGGAGAATCTCAAAGATGGAGTTGTGATTGATGTTCCAAAGGAAGTAGAAGCATCCACTTCATTCTATGATGTCAACGGTGATGATTATACACTAATAGATGATCTTCCAACATTTGACCAATTACAAATCCAAGTAGAGCAAAGTGATATAGAAGTGAAAGTGGTAATATCTAATGCTTTACAACATAAGTAAATTGATAAAATACAAGAAGAAATTCCAGAGGAGAAACATACATAACTATGGTCGGAGAAACAACAAGAAGATAATGTTGAGGAGTATGCACTACCAATGTTGACTTTACTACTTTACACTTCTCAGCCAGCCTATCAATTACCTCCATAATTTGTGTTATTTCAACAAGCCCAAGAATGGAAATCAGATCTCTTTGATGTTCTAACAAAATGGCCACCAAATACATTGAAGTTAAATTTGTAGCGACTTGAAAACTTTAATACTATAAATTCTAAAATTTCCAATTCTTAAGTCATGCCGCTACCAGTTTCTTTGAATTTTAATTATTTAATTTAACTTTATTATATATATAATAATAATGATTTATCTTACATAAAAATTTATTTATTTGTTTATTTACCATTTAATTAACCATTTAAATAAGTTAGTATAATTAATATTTTATGAATTGTTTTAGCCATTTAACAATTTAGAGAATATATATATATATATATATATGTAATTTCATTAATTATTTTGTTATTGGGCAAGCTTTAACATATAGAGCCTTAACCCATTGTAGTCCATAAGAAACTCTTGGACCTAAGCTATGAAACTTTGGCCCCAAACAACCACACTTTGGCCCCAAGCAACAATTTCTAAGATTTTTCACAAAATTTTTCAACTCCTCATAATGTATAAATTCTATTTTCTTCAATCGTTCTCACTTGGCAACCCTAGCCACTTTCATGGGTAAATTAACTCTTGCTTTCATCTCCATTCTCACTCAAACACCATAGATTATCACCATCATCTTCATCATGTAAATGCAAAGAAGATCTATCTTTACACTTTCAATTCCAAGCATGCACCTACATGACTAAACAAGTAGAATTCTTTCATTTTTTTTCTACAAGTCGATCTTCAGACACACACAATCCACTTAACATAATTTCCACCCTTTCAAATTCATTACATATACACACAAAAGAAGATTTCATGGAAATTTCATATTTAATCTCACAAATACACACACGGTTAGATTCCATTGCAAATTCATTTCATATTTTCAACATAATTTTCATGGAAATTTCATATATACCACATACATTCACACTGCCCATATACAAAACAACCAGAACAAACAATTTTTACACTTTCAACATTGATGCACATCTACAGGGAGTAAAAAAAAAAAACAAAAGAGAAATGGAACAACATTCTTCACCACCGCCGTGCACCACCACGACCATGCCCGACCGCCATTGCCACCAACACCATCACCATTTTTACACCTCTAAACTTCACTTTTTCAACTAATCTCATAACTAGGAACCGAGCCCAAGTCTTTACCTTTATTTTTATACAATATATTCTAGAAATTTTTTGAATTTTGGGGCGAGCTCTTGACCGAGTTCAACTCAGATTCTCCACCTCCCGCCGTGCTTGTGCCCAAAATAGTTCCTTGTGGCCATTGTCGTCGCTTAGAGGACGGAGAACCGTGTTTCAGCACGGGTTTCGCCGACAGTGGTGTCGATCCGGCAGTTGCTCCTCCTCCCCTGTTTGAGTCCCTGGTTCGAACAAGAATAGAGGCTTGGGGAGTAAATATAATGGTTTTTTGATGATTTAATTTCAACCCAAAGGTTTTAGCATCTTTTGTTTAAAACCCCTAATTCTCTTTTTTGGTTTAAGTAAACACATGAGTTTCTGATTGAGTTATCTTTGGCCCTTGAAATTTTAATTCCTTTCAGATGGGCCCAGAAACTTGTATTTTATTTATTTTAGCCTATAAACTTTTACTTTCATTTAATTTAGTCCCTTATTTTGAGATTATTCCAAATTTGTTTTGAAAGTTTATAACATCTTAATTTTAGTTTATGTTTAGATTTTATTTATTTAAACTCTTAAATTAGTTTATGTTTATTTTCGATTAAAGCCCTAATTTCCATTAAATATGAGATTTAATGACTTTAACTATTTAAATTCTAATTCTTGGGTATTAGCCACTTTAAGCATTGCACCCTTAAGCATTTCATATAGTTATTTTAATATAACATAGTTTAAAAATAGTTCATTTTATAATATAACTCATTTCTCCAAAAATACTAATTTGATTTTTATATTCTTTTATAGACGATAAGTGAGGAACAAAGTGGGTAGGCTTTTGCCCATTAGCTCTACTCGTTGAAATTTGAGTTAGAACCTCTTCTAAAGATATTTTCCCAAAAGTAGTGTTAATATTAATTGGTTGTTCTATGAATTTCATATAGAGGTGTGATTTATGTTCTTATATATTATTTGTATGAGCTTAATTGCTTTATGCATGAGAAGAGATCTAAATGAGACTTTTGCATGTGCTTTATTGCTATGCATAGATTTTTGCATGCATGCTATTTTGTTACTATACGCGCTAGTATTTTATATGCCTTAAGACATGAAACGAGAGTTGGGAACCTGTATTTACCATACGATACTTGTTTTGAAATAAAGACTA